>BQNB010016398.1:0-71696 GCA_026074375.1 Tanacetum coccineum
AATTTTCTAAGATTTAATTAATTAACAAAAATAAACTTTTTCTAAAAATTAACACTAAAATTTTTCTTTTATTTTTCAAAAATACTAGATTTAAAATGAAAATTAATGCAAAAAGAATTTTAATTTTTCAACTATTTTTCTATTTTTTATGATTTTTATAAGAAAAAGTAATAACTAAAATCTATTTTAATTGCTAGAAAATACAAATTTAACTGGAAAAATATAGAAAAATGGTTTTAATATGCTAAAATGGTGCAGAAAATTAATGGAAACAAAAGCCCTAATTTTTATTAACTAATTGAACCCTAATTTGCTTAATTAAAATTATAAACCCTAATTAATTAACCTAAAAACTAAAATATTAATTCTATTTTATTTAATAAGAAAGACAGGGTAGAAATGGAAAGAAAGTAAACTATAGGGTAGGCGGGGTAAGTAGAACAATTTTACACTATAGTAGAAACAGATAACCTTGAAGTTTAAGAAAAGAACAAAACAGACCCTACGATTTCAGCTTATTTTGCTTATTGAAAAAGTGAGAATTAGCAAAAACTTAAAACTACAAAGTTGGCAACCAGCTTATTCTAAACAACTTTAATAAAAGCTAATTCAACTTTAGACCAAAGAATAAGCTGAAAAATAAGCAACTAGGTTGCTGTCACAGTAAGTGCTAGTTTGCTTAAACTTTTGAATTTTTGCTTATTTTGAGCTTAAAACTTGATGAAAATTAAAACTAAAAGATGCTTATTCTAGATTAAGATGTGTATTAAGGGATTCTAAACTATTATTAACCTGTTGTTAACAAGTTTAGAAAGAAAACTAAGATGAAAGAGTGCAAAGTTTTCTAAAACAGTTTTAAGAGCTTATTTCACTTAAGCTAAATGCTTATTTTTTTGACCTTAGGGGCTGAGAATTAGAAAATAAGCTACTCTAGTTATCTAAAATCTACCTAGCTAAACAGGTTTTTGCAAAGTTTTCATAGAAATAGAAAAATTCAAAAAGTAAAATGAAGAAAACTATGCTGATATGCTGTTTGGCTTTAGCTGATGCAATTGGTTTTGCTGATGAAAAGTGCAAGGAACAGAAATGTAGGCTAAGATTTTTGAAGCTTACTTTACTAAATCCACTAAGTGAACACACATCTACTTAAAACTCTAAGTTGTTTGTAAAAATCCTAAAATTCTAAGACTCTAAAGACTGAAATAATGCCCTGGTGCTGGGAAGGTATTTAAGAGCTTAAAATTTTGTAATTCTTCAAACTAATCTCTAAAACTTCTTAAAACTCTAAAATATCACTTAATACAACTGACTCATTCAACTTTACACATTAAAGTTGACTTTAAGGATCAATAACACCTAAATCCAAACACTACCTTACCTAAACTGTCTAAACTACTTTATAACTAAAATCTATTTTAAAACTAAAACTGCTTAAATCTTTTATCTACTCTTACTCTAACTAAGTTAAATGAGCTATCTAAACTCTAATAGTACTAGCTTATGTAGAAAAATAAGCTAGTTACTCACCTAGGATACTTATCACTTACTATGACAGAAACTCAAGTTATGAATACCTAATGGATTTTAACTAAAACAACTTAAGGCATTAAAAACTCTAAACTAACTGAGTAATTTTGACAATGGTTAAGCACTTACAAAGATAAGCTAATAAGCTAAAGTGAATAAGCTAAAGAAATGCTAGGATGAAATATAGAGAATTAAACCTGTGAATTGAAGTATCTTCACACTAAGCTATCCAAGAGTCGAAGCTTAGTGTTCCTAATGGCTTCCAAAGCCTCTAACCCTTAGGAATCACAATAAGCTGAAATTTGAGCTTATTAACTCTTTGCTTCCCAAAATGAACTCAAACGTATTCAAGTGATCATGATCTTAATGTGAATAGGTAAAAATGAGTAGATTAAAGCTTAATGAACAAAATTAAACTAATATTGAGCTTATGAGGATCAATAAGCTCACTTAGCTTATTTAGAGCTTATTGATCAAAAACGATTTGAAATTTAAATCAAAGAACACAAACACTTTAAAAGTAGATTGATATTAATAGAGTTGATAAGTACAAGTGAAAAGGAAATGATTACAAGAGCTGAAAACTTAAATGCTTAAAGTAAGAGCTTAATTGCTTAAAACGGGAAAATTACAAAGTAAATGTTTAAAACAGAAAATTAACTACTGAAAAATGAACTCCTAGACTTCTATTTATAGAGGAGGGGTGAAGAGAGGGAAAGGATTCTAGGGGCTTCTTTTAAATCTCAACCATCGATCTTTTGAAATCAATTTGTAGCCGTTGGATCATAAGAGTGAGGTGGCAAGGCCAATGAGCTGCTGCCACGTGTTTGATGGTGAGTGGGGAAGAGTGTAAGAACGAATTGAGAGTTTAAAAGGGAGCGGGGTTGGGGTAAATTAGGATTTGGGTTTATTGTTTTTTTGGCGGGAAAATTAGTTGTAGGTTGTTAGGTAGTTGCGTTTTAGCCGGGGTATTTGTTTAAAAGTATGGAGTGTTGGCAGAAATCGTCCTTGTAGTTGTCTCCGCCCAAGCTAGTGTTAAAAGAAATTTGAAGAATGGCAATTTCACCCCTTGTTGTTGTTTACTTCTTTGTTTCTTCTTATAAATCCACTTTCACTCTTTTGGCAACTCTAGTCCTTGAAACTTCTAAATCTTCAAAGTAAGCTCTTAATCTTTGAACACTTGACATCTTTGGCCCCTTTAACTTTCTTTTAGGCTCTTGACTTCCTTCATTTCTTTCTTTGACTGAGTTTGACTGTGTCGGGCTGATCCGGCTGTAAACCCTTATCTTTGAATACTTGACAACTTGGCCCCTTGAATGGGTAATTTGCTCTCGCTTGACTTTCTTTAATCCTTTCTTTGATGAGTTGGACTGTGTCGGGCTGATTCGGCTGTGATTCTGGCTGATTTCTTTGTCTTGCTCATGACTCTTTGTGCTTTTTTCCGTTGTCTTGTCAGTTTTGATCGTTGGCTGTCTTTTTTGTCTTTCAATTCCTTTCCTGCACAATTGGACACAAAAGCGCACAATTTTCTATTCCTTTTGGCATTTAATTGGTCTTTTATTAGGCAATAAAACGGGTAAATTTAGTATACAATTAGCAAATATCAAAATTCCCCAAACTCAAGGAAATTTGGGGGGGGGGAGGTGGTGCGGGGGGGCGTCGTCCTCACGCATTGTTCATGAATGTACACTAAGATGTTCCCAACAATGCCTTGTTTAGACCTTTTATGAATCACCTTTTAAAACAACTTTCCACTTTTCTACATCATTTATTCTTATGGAAAACGTTAATGGCAATCATTGCAAGTATGCAACTTTTGGCTCATCGAAATAGGCTTACTCCCGATTAATAGAAGCACAAAAGAGGAAAATTCGTATCCTGACTTTTCACTAGACTAAACAAAGCTGATAAACAGATCATTGTCAATTAAGTCCAACTGTTGTAACTTTTCTTATACTATGTGCTCAGTATATCTTGTGTAGTAGCGTGTGAGTGCGACACGTTCCCGGGATTGGATGTAATTTGTCATGATGTTTATAGTATTTAGAGTGGACACTCTTTTTAAACTTAGCGCGTTCGTATTGCTATGATCTTCTCTAGTTGTGGAGAATTGTCATTGTATGTCTTTTACATGATGTGTCGAGACACGCACAGTGTTGTAAGCTGCTAGAACATGTAACGTAACTAGAAGTTAAACGCAGATAGCATACGTGCATAAGACTAAAAGAGATTATGGATTAACAAAAACTTTGTGTGAATATGATTTGGAGGAAAATGATATTTGTGCATTTGATAGCTCCTTGTCCTTGTGTTTGTTTCTCTCTTAATGAGTGTACTAGTGTGATAGTGTTTTAGTAATGGTTTGAGATATTGAGGGTTATCTCCATTTCGTTCACGTGTAGTGACAATGGAAATGAGTGACGTGTTTGCATGCGTTGCTACGTCAATATGTAGATAATTATGTGTTGCATTATTATAGAAATTATGTCGTTAAGGAAGTGAATTAGGTTCGTGAAATATGAGAATTAGTAATAAACTTTCTAAATATAGAAAGTGTTTTTGGAAATGAAAGTTATAAATAGAAAGTTAGTATTTAGTTTTTCATGCAAAAGGTTTACTAATTTTTCCAAGGTTTTTGTAGGAAATTAAGGTAAAGTAGGAAATGATATAATTAGTGGTAATATATATATATATATATATATATATATATATATATATAGATTAGTATATATATAATATATTATATATAATATACTTTATATATATATATATATATATATATATATATATACTAAGGGGGGATCAGTTTTAAGGGGAAAAAGAGAAAAAATGTATTTTATCTAATATCAAGTTTAGTTAGATTAAGATTCTATTTAATTAGTTTAATAAGAAAAATCCTAACTCATTCTTGCCTCCCCAACTTGTTTAGCTGAAATCCCTCCCCTAAGAACAAGGAAGATAAAATTTTGATCCAAGAAATTAAGAGCTAGATCGTGTTAGGATCAAGAAAGAACGCTAGGTAAGGATTATACTCTTGTTAATTCTTTATAAATCATGTAACAAATAATATGATGGATCATTAGGGTTTAAAACTTATGAAATTAATGATGTTATAATCATGCTAGTGCGTTTAGGGTTTGATTAGGATCATATTGGTTTAAACGGTTAGGCTTAGATCGCGTTAATTTGTGAATTAGGGTTTGGCAGATTTTAGGACTGTGTTCAAATGATGTTATTTTCATGATGGTAACGTGTTTTGAGGTGTTTCTAGTGCGTAAATTGTAGTTCAGAGAGTCTACTTTTCAAAAAGTCCGGCCTCGATCGATTTTGAGTTCTGGAAGTTAGTCAAATGGTCGTTACAAGAAAAGTTGTCAAAACAGTAAATATGGGTCAGATTTAGGTCATAATTAGAGAGGTAAAACCCCTATTTAAAATTCGAATTAAGGTTAGCCAAAACACAAAAGTCAAGTTCTATATGTCTATTAACGTCCCTGAGCAAATTAGCCTCTAATTAGTTTCCTAAGTATGGTTAGGAATGTCAAACATTTTAGTGCGTGTTTAGATTCGAATCTGTGTACTTTTGAATTAGGAATTTATTTGAGGTACTTGTACATGTGGTATGCTTTTAGGGCAAATGAGGTAGTTAGTAAACACCTAAGTGAACATGGTTGATTTATGTGAGAATTTATTTAGTTCAATAAGTAAGGGTTGGAAGCGAGATAAGTGACACTAAAATTCTGTGTTTTTGGGTAAAATGTAGATCATTAGAATTATGAGTAAAAGAAGCGGTTAAAGTTGGGAATGGTGCCGGGGTGACCTATGGGGATAAGTAAGCACCATAGACATCCATCATATGATTGTTACATAGACTTAAGCATTTGTCTTAGTCGCATGTAACACGTTTATATTCTATTGTGTAGATTTATGTAAGATATTTAGAAGCTGCTTGAGTATCTGGTGAGTTTCATAGTCCTATTTTTTCTTTGTTTTCTTGAGATGGAAATGATGCAAAGGTTTTAAAATGTTTTAATTTCTATGATTATGTGGTTTAATTTATGCATGGACATTTGTGTGGCTATCATATGATATGTGCTAAGTGTTTACGTGTTGTTGGATTGGAGGGTAACGTTACTACCCAATTACTGTGTGGTTCCAATTGGAGGGTATTATTACCCAATTACTGTGTGGTTCCTAGTGGAGGGTATTCTTACCTAATTACTGTGTGGTTCCAATTGTAGGGTAGTCTTACCCATTACTGTGTGATATTTTGGTATGGCTTGGATTGTGGGGCATGTTCCGTCCTGATTGTGGTTGTTTTGCTCGTATGCATGTTAGCTAGTATAATAGCTAGCTTAGTTGTCCTGCCATGTTCATTTTTATTAATCATGGTAATTGGTTTAAAGTTTGAATTGTGGGTCATAAACCTATGACTCTCACCAACCTTTGTGTTGACGTTTTTAAGCATCATTTTCAGGTGAGCATAAGGAAGATCATAGGAATGTGAGAAGTGGCTAGAGAGACCTTAGGCTGCATGCTGAGTTTAATCTCCTAGCTTATTTCTTATTTGATTGAATGTTGATTGTTTGTTGGTTTGATCTGCTTAGACTTATTTTGGTTATCTTTCATGTCTTAATATTGATGTGAACCCCTTTTACTTCAATATAAGACGCCGGCTATTATTTTATGTTTGCTTGAGTATTTTCATGACACTTTGTGTCCCTTATGTTCCGTTTAGTTCATATAGTTTTCACTATTGTGACACCATTGTGTTGTGACGATATCCATTCTCATTACCCCTCGTGTTTCCGCCTTGGCAGGGTGTGACAGTTTCTGGGTTTTACTTCGAATAAAATAAAGTGTTCTTGGGAAATTCATGTGAAATCACCATATTTTGCTCTTGGAATTTGGTATAATCTTGTTTATCCTTTGAATATGATCTTTGTTGAATTCATGATGAATGTTATCTGTGTTGTTACTTGGTTGAATATGGAGTAGTCTCTTAATGTTTGTTTAAGCTTTATGAGGATTATGATATAGTTTTGATTGTTTTGATATGCTTTCAATGTTTATGCTTTATGCTTGATATGTTATTATTCGGATTATTGTCTATCCTTTGGTTGATCATCTCAGTCGATATAGGTCGAAAGGCTTGATTGTGTGGTTGATTTTGAGTCGCGAATCAATACTAGACTTGTGAGAATTGGATAGTATATTGCTAGACAACCCGAATGATTATGTGTTTAAGGCCTAATCTCACGTCTAAGGACTTGAGTTGGGGAAGCACATTTGTATAAATTTTGGTCACAAACCTATCTTAATGCGCTTTTTATGTTTGGGTCAAAGGTCGAAAGAATTACCTTGCATAATTGGTAGACATACTTGCTATTGTGATTACCCGTCATTTGTGGCTTGTATGCTTTGTTTGTGATTGCGCATATCTTTACATATCATTTCTAGAATCATGTCTCTCTAAGCCTAAACAAACATGTTTTAATCATCTTGGTATAATCTAAATCATTTCTAGCGTTTGGTATAACTTAGTTGTTAAATCAAATATGAGTCTAATGATCGTGACAATCATTTGGACTTTCTTTCTAAACTAATTAATGAATCTGAAAACACACTACTCCCTTGGGACGACCTGGACTTACCTAGACTTTACTACACTCGAAAGGGTATAATTTCATGTGTGTTTCCGTCTATTAACCGGTAATTTTAGTCTTATAAATTTAAAGCTTTTAGAACACATCACTAATTTATTGTTGTAAAAAGTTTTGTCACATTTATAAAATATAAGGTTTAAGACAAAAACTTATTTCCTTGATCATTATACAAGTTTAATACTTATTTGTACATACATTAAGTGATTTACGTTGAAATAGAAATTTACGACTAATAACTTGTATACGATTATTTTTAACGTAAAACTTTTTTATGTTTTGTCATTATTAAAACGTAGAGATGTCGAACATATAAATAACGTTTTTAGACATTATTTGTATTAACAATCTCTCCTTTTTGATGATGACAAAATATAAACTCATTTTATATAAAAATATAGCTTACACGTTACTAATTAGTTTTAGTCCATTTCTCCTCCTTTTTGTAGATGCAAAAAGATTTTTCATCGATTTGATAGAAGAAAAAATTCGACAAAACTAAATGCTCCCGCCTGATGTGTGCTCCCTTTTGTTGAGGGCACCAAGGAATCGAGCTATGGTGACGAACTACAAAAACGAGTTAGTGTACAAGTGCAATATACCCAACTAGTAGCAGTGTCACAAAAATATATAAAGTGGCTAAAAACAAATAATAAGCCTAAATAATGTGCACTAATATATCAACCACCACAAAATATATCACCCACCATAAATAAATATCGAAGATATAAGGTTAAAAGTTATGCATTAAATTTAAAAGGCATACAACTCATACTTTAATAAGTATGAAAATACAACATAGAGGATATAAAAGAAAAGCATGCATAAAACTACATAAGCCATACTAAAATCCAAAATGATTGAAGATTCATAAGATTTGCTGGCCAAAAGGGTGGTGGAAAATTTATTTTGAAAATTAATTAAACATTAAGAATGTTTAATTTTGTAGTGGTGAATGTAGAGGAAATGATGAAGTGATTAGGTATTCAAGATGGTGGTACATGTAGTGCATCTCATCTCTTAATTAAAGGATGAGGTTACTGTTATGGTTGCAACACAAGCAAGTACCACCATGAAAATCAAAGTAGTTGAAGAAAATTAGATGACCCATTATTGGTGATGGTGGTAGTGGTGGTAGAAATTGAGTTTCAAACATGTAGTCAAGAGGAGTGATAGGAGAAAGTGTAAGAGTAATATCTATGGATGGATGACTTTGGATTGGAAGTGGATGAGAAACTCTTGTTGGAGCATCCATTAGGCTGTCAATGAAAGGGTTATTTGGTTGTGGTGAGGGAGTGTTCCTAGAAAAAAGGAGAGGAATTTTGTCTTGATTCACAAGATGATGAAGTTGTTCCTAGAGTAGAAGATGTTCTTTTTGTGGATGGAGTCTTAGAGGGTGCATTAGGTGGTAAAGGTGATGAGGATTTTGCTATGGGTAAAGGTATTTTGATGTTATCGTCATCTTTAGTTATGTCCACTAAGAGTTGTGTACAAGGTGGTTTCCTAGGTGGTATGATGGAGAGTTTTAATTTCTTGGAAGGTTTGGATGAGGAAGCTTGGGTAGATACCATGAATGTTCTAAAGTTTGAAGTTAAGGAAGAACATGATGATGAAGAATGAAGAAAGGAAGTGGTATTTGAAAGGGATTAGTTGGCTAAAGATGGTATGGATTTGTGTTAAAATTTGTAAATACAAAATATGTTTGTAAAAATTAGGTAAAGGTGTAGCTGGTGGCTATTGTGAAAGTTAGTCAATGAGCAGGAAAAGAAATCAGTAACAAAAATTGTGACTTACCAGTAGTCGGTTGATGCGTAAATTTGTTTTAAATAATATTTTACCAAGTTTTAAATTTATAAAACTCGTTTACCGATACACGCACTAATGGGCAGAGAACCCGGTCGTATATAGTGCAATAGTTTGATAAATCTGAGGTCGTCCCAAGAGCTAAGGTTGAATAGTTTAATTTGATTATTGTCATGATTTGAAAATGGTTTTAAGATTGATTTTAAGAATTACGGAAAAGTAAATATAGAAAAGTAAATAGATAAAAGATTTCAGGGAGAAAGGCATGCTAACCTAACCATTTCATTACCAATGATACGATTACATTTTCCTGTGCAATGTTCAATTATAAGTTCTATTAGTGGTTCTAATGTCGACAAACCCGAATTTTCATTTGAGGTTTGTCCTATACTTACTTTGCGATCCCACATTCCCCTACAATCACACGAGCAGGGGATCCAAAGTGGTTAAATTCCAACTATCCTTAAGACGAATTTATAATCTAAACTGATTATTAACCCTCTCTGAAAGTGTTCCCATGCTTTTTAAGTATTTAATGTGACAAATACGGTAATTTGGTTAACTCCTACACTAGGGATAGATGAAAATCTACCCTAGTACCCCACTAATCCCAAGTTTAACATGGTAAGTCTAATATCAGGATTAACAAGATCTAAGCCACTCTCTATTCTACCAAATACTAAAGCCAAATAAAATAAGCAAGCAAGACTTCACTTGAAAATCCACTTGGGATACTTCTAAGTCTGCTACCATATAAATCACCAACTATTCCTCTTTCACTTCACCTGAAAATGATACTCGAAAACGTCAACAACAATGTTGGTGAGCTCGTAGGTTTGACCTTAAACCCAAAAGTTGTGCCAATATTTCAACAGTGGACAATAGTGCTATATGACAGTGAATATATGCAAACAACCTTAGCATCACCGCTAATCAATAACCATATGCCACTTACACACCTAAAGGGCCTACTAGATGGGGCACTAAAATTAGGGCAAGACCATACACAAACCTGGGTAGGCGTACCCATCCGCTCCAATAATCACACAAATACTGGGTAGGCGTACCCATCCGATCCAAACATTCATGCAACACATAATATTCACATAGCAGTCTTAAGCACATATCTTGTCCCAAAAACAAAACCACATTTCGCATAGATCAATTCAAAACATTTCAAAACATATTTGAGTATCCTTTTCCCCCAACGAAAAAATAGTAAAAATGGGGCTTTGAGAACTCACCTCAAGCAAGTCTTTAGAAACTAAATCTTAATCACACAAGCAAATGCAACGACGCCAGAACACGACCTAGTCCAGTTAATGTCCCAATTTAATCATCCATTTTCAAAACAATCTTCACGTTTGATGCATAGAGTTTAGACGCGTTGTAGAATTGCTCATAACAATTTAGTGGTTTGATGGTTGACGACATATCCCAACAATCATATCAATCCCATTACTCAATAATACTTACTTATACTTTTAACGAAAATAAATAAGTAATATACGTAAATATTTATAATTAATAATTATAAATATATCCCGGTAAGTCCATTCGGTAACCTTAGTCACCGTGAAAATAATCATATTAGAGTCGAAAATAGAACGTTTACTCATAACGAACATAATTGTGAAGTTTCGAGAAAAATTATATTTTTCGTCTTTTAGTCAATTTATTAAATAAATAAAATAATTAAATAATATTTTATTATTTAAAATTCAAAAATCATGTTTTTAGGTAAAATTTCTAAGTATAAACTTTTTACGAAATTTTGGCATGACCCGTACACTCATACAACGTTTTTCAAGGTTTCAAACCTTATTGTCAACACTTATTACTAGTTCGACACTTTTCGACAAAATCCCAAAATCTCAATCTTTAATGTTTACTAACATGTTTTTCCCAAAATATAGTTCAATATCACTCCGTAAATACATTTTCACTTCCAAAAGTCCGTCAAAACTTTTATAACGACTAAATATCGCTTATTGGGCTTTAAGGCCCAACAAGGGTCCATTACGATATTTATAAGTCCAAAATACGATCCAAGTCGAAAACCAAGATCCATTTACATATATAAGCATATACTAATAAGTAAAAAATAATCCGGACCACAATAAGCCCTCCCATTAAGTCACGGCTTAAATATACTTATTGGGTCGTGAGTCCATAAGCTCCAAAATACGTATATTAAGCTTGAAAATAAGCTAATAAGCTACGTATCGCATTTGGTTACCACCATAAGCCTCAAAAAAAGTCCACAAACATACGCCATAACACAAAATTGTCAAAATCACTTTCCTAGTGATTTTAGAAAAGTCACGTGGCATATAAGCCCAAAATAAGCCAAGAAATAGCTTAAAAATAAGCCTGAATAAGCTATACAAGCTACTATAAAAAATAAGCTATCTAGAAACATATATTAAAAATAAGCCCGAATAAGCTATACAAGGTACTTCATTTTCATCTGATCTTTACGTTCCCACGTGAATTCAGGGCCACGTTTTGAATTCCACCGAACCTTGACGATGAAAATCCTACTATGCTTCAGCTTCTTAAACTCTCTTTCTAAAATTTCTACAGGTTCTTCCACAAAATTCAACTTAGCATCAACTCGAATCTCATCCAAAGGCACTTTTAGTGTTGGATCAACCAAACACTTCTTAAGGTTCGACACGTAGAACGTGTCATGAACACCATTCAACTCCTCAGGCAAATCTAACCTATAGGCTACAGGGCCTACTTTCTTAATAATCTCAAATGGTCTAACAAATCTAGGTGCTAATTTCCCTTTCTTCCCAAAGCATACCACACTTTTCCAAGGCGACACTTTGAGCAAGACATAGTCACCTACACTAAACTCTAGAGGCTTCCTCCTCTTATCAACATAACTTTTCTGGCAATCACACGCAACCTTAAGTATATCCTTAATTTGCGAGATCTTCTCAATAGTCTCTTGCACTAACTCAGGTCCTGTCAACTGACCTTCTCCAACTTCAGCCCACATAATTGGCAAATGACACATTCTACCATACAATGCCTCAAACGGAGCACATCTCACACTAGAATGATAACTATTGTTATACGAAAACTCAACCAACGGAAGATGAACATCCCAACTTCCCTCGAAGTCTAGGACGCACGCTCTAAGCATGTCTTCCAAAGGCTGAATAGTACGCTCAGTCTGACCATCGGTCTGAGGGTGATAAGCCGTACTCATGTCTAAACGAGCTCCTAATGCCTTTTGCATTGTCTGCCAAAATCTTGATATGAAACAACTATCACGATCTGATATAATCGAGATCGGCATACCATGTCTAGCAACTATCTCATTCAAATACAATCTAGCCAATATATCCATCTTATAATCCTCATGCATAGGTAGAAAATGAGCTGACTTAGTCAATCGGTCCACAATGACCCAGATTGTGTCATGCCCACTACTAGTCCTAGGAAACTTAGTCACAAAATACATAGCTATTCCTTCCCATTTCCATACGGGAATCTCAGTTTGCTAGAGAAAGCCAGATGGCCTTTGATGATCAGCCTTAACCTTCAAACAAGTCAAACACTTACTAACATACTCAGTTATGTCCTTTTTCATTCCAGGCCACCAATACCTATCTCTCAAATCATAATACATCTTATCAGCTTCTGGGTGTGTAGAGTACTTCAACTTATGCGATTCATCCATTATTAGGGTTCTCACCTCACCCTTCAAAGGTACCCATATTCAATCCAGGTAGTATAGAGTCCTATCACTTCTCTGTTCAATCATCTCATCCAAACCTTTCTGCAAACTCATCCACAGCCTCCTTCTGAGCTGCCAGTATCCTATCCTTGATACTCGACTAAAAGGTCATATTCATAACTCTAACTCTCTTAGGATTTACTCTTTTCTTCCTACTTAGGGCATCAACCACCACATTCGCTTTACCAGGATGGTAGCGAATTTCACAGTCATAATCACTAAACAACTCTATCCAGCGATGCTGTCGCATATTTAACTCTTTCTGACTAAAGATATGCTGAAGACTCTTATGATCCGTATAGATGACACTCTTTGTCTCATATAGATAATGTCTCCAGATCTTAAGTTAAAACATGACCGCACCCATCTCCAAATCATGGGTAGTATAAATCTTCTCATGAATTTTCAACTGCCTAGAAGCATAGGCTATCACCTTACCTCTTTGCATTAATACACAGCCTAGTCCTATCCCAGACGCATCATAATATACCATAAAATCTTTCAGTCCATCGAGGAGAGCTAGAACAGGCGCATTACACAACTTATCCATCAAGGTTTGAAATGCCAATTCCTGTTCCTCACCCCAATCGAAAGTCTTACACTTCTGAGTCAAGATAGTAAGAGACTTAGCTATCTTAGAAAAGTTCTCAATGAACCTACGGTAATATCCAGTCAATCCTAAGAATGAACGAACCTCGGTCGGAGTTTTAAGGGCTTTCCAATTCTTAACAGCTTCAATTTTACTAGGGTCTACATGAATCCCATTACCGTTTATCACATGCCCAAGAAACTGCACTTCTTTTAGCCAGAATTCACACTTAGAAACTTAGCATACAGTTTCTCCTTTTTGAGCAGTCCCAAGACTAACCTTAAGTGTTCTACATGCTCCTCTTGAGTCCTAGAGTAGATTAAGATATCATCTATAAACACTATCACAAACTTATCATGATAAGGCCTACAAACTCTATTCATCAATTCCATAAATATTGTTGGTGCGTTAGTCAGACCAAAGGGCATTACTGTGAACTCGAAATGTCCATAACGAGTTCTAAACGCAGTCTTTGAAATGTTATCCCCATGCACTCTCAGATGATGGTATCCAGACCTAAGATCTATCTTTGAGAAAAACTGCGACCCTTGCAATTGATCAAATAGATCATCAATCTTAGGAAGCAGATAACGATTCTTAACAGTTAACTTGTTCAATTCTCTATAGTCAATACACATTCTAAAAGAACCATCCTTTTTCTTAACGAACAATACCGACGCTCCCCAATGCGATGAACTTGGTCGAATGAAACCTTTGTCTTGGAGTTCCTTGATTTGTCCCGACAACTCCTCCAATTCAGAATGTGCCAAAATGATAGGGAGACTTTGCTACCGGCGTTGCTCCAGGGATTAACTCAATTCGAAACTCAATTTCCTGAATAGGCGGTAATCCAGATAGGTCATCTGGGAATACCTCAGGAAAATCTCTAACCATAACACTCTCTTCTTGTTTCTTATCACCAGCCTTAGTACTCATCAAAAATCTCGCTTTCTCTTTTGGTATCTCTCCTAATACTCTAAGCATCTTGCCATCCGGTAGTCGTATCCTCACTACTTTCTCATGACAAATTATTTCAACCTTATAATTAGACAACTAGTCCATACCTATAATCACATCAAAACTCCTATGCCCAAAAGGTATCAAGTCGATGTCAAAGACATGACCCTCAATTTCTAGTTTGTAACCGTTAATAACCTTATCAATCTCTACTAGCTGCCCGCTAGCTATCTCAATCTCATAATTGAAACCTAATTCGCTGGGCTCTAAGCCTAACAGAGTCAAATAAGGTAGTGGTAAAATGATTGTTCAAAGTAAACGTACCCGTCATAATGTTTGGATCCTAGCGAGCTTCCTCTGCTCCCAACATGAATGCCCTACCCCTAGCCTGGTTCCCTTGGTTTCCACGACCCTGACCCCCGTTATTAGCAGCAACTTGGTTTAGACGGTTTCCTCCCGGTCCTTGTGCCCTATTCAATCTAGGAGAAGCTGACCTGACATGGTCAGTACTACCACACTCATAACATGCCCTAATAGTTGGGTTTCTATCATTGACATGATTCACATTCCTCCGCACGCCTCTATAATCCTTTGCCAAATGACTCGGGCGATTACAGTTGAAGCATGTACGACAAGGCCCTCCGGGTGTATGGTAGGAGTTGCAAGTGGTACACTTAGGCCAAGTACCAGTATTCTCTCTTCCTACAAGGTTTACGGTAGTAGCAAAAGCATTCGCAGTCCTAGTAATCTTATTATCATCCCTACCATTCTTATCCTTGTTAGGTTCCCCACATTTCCTCTTTTCTCAACCTTCTTAATTGATCCATTTCTTGGAGCTTCATCGGTCAGTGCACCAAAAATCAGCACAACCTTCTATATAGTCTTTGGCTCCGTTGCTGCCACCATCCCACGAATCTGTGGAGCAAAGCCATACGCATACCTCTTAATCATCCTACTCTCCAAAGTTACCAAATGTGGAACTAACCTAGCCAACTCATGAAATGTATCAGTATACACAGCATGGCCAGCCCCAACCATGGCGTGATTCCACAACACAAATTCCAACTTGTGCATCTCATGACTAGGACAAAACTCTTGTATCAGCATAAACTTAAAGTCATTCCATGACATATGAAGAGGAACTTCCTGGCTTAGGGTGCGAATCTGAGAGTTCCACCACGTTAAAGCCTTACCCACAAACAAACCAGCAGTGTATTTCACTTTTTGGTCAATACTACAACTACTCATATCATGCACAGACTCCATTTTCTCAATCCAACAAGTAAGAACTACGACACCTCATTTACCATCATATTCCTTAGGGTTATAAGCTAAGAACTCCTTATATGAACAACCTACCCGGTTGCCATTCACTAACACATTCCTAACGTTCTCATTAACCACATCACCATTTTGATTTCCAACATTTCCTTGGTTACCAACCTGAGCTAGCATGGAGGGTTAGAGTATAACAACCCGTAATTTTCATAAATGTAAATATCCATCTATTAAGTTAGATGATGTATAATCTATCAATTATATATGAACTCACCTTTTTTAGGGAAATTTTTCGCTTTATTACATTACATTACTTTGCCAATATCTCAATATGCAATATATCCCTATGTCTTCTACCCCTTCCACCTCTAGGGATAGGTGAAAAAGTAAGGGGGGGGGGGGGGGAGGGGGGGGTGTGGGGGGGGGGGGGGGGGGGGGGGGGGGGGGGGGGGGGGGGGGGGGGGGGGGGGGGGGTGGGGGTTATGCCAACCCTGTATCCCCCTCTTAATGATTCGGCATTAGGCCGACCAGCACATCGGGATCCTCATTCTTGACGACATATATGTACAGGGAGAACATGGGCAACGTTAGGTAAGTGTGAAACTTTACATATATAAATATAAATAATAATATCTATAAATATATATATATATATATATATATATATATATATATATATAGAATATCTCACTATATATATATATACCGATATACACATAACCCCACCCTACGGTGTCAACATCGATTTGTGTGAACAACATTACTAAGTATGAGTGAGTTGTGATACGCTTATAACTATGTTGGCCACCGTATTTATATCCGCATCCTTTCCGATTCATATTTAATATTGAGCCCACCCATTTCAATGACTGACATAACTAAGCCACTAAACCGCGAACACACAAAGGCACACAAAAGCGGAACACTGCGCACATTGATCCTATACGCAACTAGACGACAGATCTTATGTTATAGTCTAGGCCAATCCACCTAGTTCCCTATAACCTTGGCTCTGATAACCAATCTGTCACACATCGACAATGGCGGAAACTCGAGAATGCAACATAATGATCAATCATAACACAAGATACAAAAATAGAGAAAACTACTTTGCATAAACTCCAAGTGCTATGAAGACCATCAACCTTGAACAAACTCAAGTGATGTCCTAAATCGCTACTAAAATCCACAATCTCTTACACTTATTCAACTGCCCACACAGGGGACCATAATCTAAACTTAATCCAAAACATCCAAAAACCAGATTTAAACAACAAGCAAGCAAGACTTCAAACGAAAATCCACACGGGATACTTCTAAGTCTGTTATCACAATCACTAAACTACTCTTCTTTCACTTCACCTGAAAATGATACTCAAAAACGTCAACAATATTGTTGGTGAGCTCGTAGGTTTGACCTTAAACCCAAAAGATGTGCCAATATTTTAACAGTGGACAATAGTGCTATATGACAGTGAATATATGCTAACAATCCAAGACATAGCATCCCCGCTAGTCATATCTCAACATCCAATAATAAACCCGGAGTCGCAACTCCCAAATCACTAACGCACCTAGAGGGCCTACCAGCTGGAGCACTATATAAGGGCGAACCACACAGAACCTTGCATGCCAAACACAACACATGCAAGTACCACACAGAACCTTGCATGCCAAACACATCACATGCAAGTACCACACAGAACCTTGCCATGCCAAACACAGTACATGGAAGTAAATCAACACATACTATTCACATAGCAGTCATAAGCACATATCTTGTCCCAAAACAAAACCACATTTCACATAGATCAATTCAAAACATTTCAAAACATATTTGAGTATCATTTTCCCTCAACGGAAAAACCAGTAAAAAGTGGGGCTACGAGAACTCACCTCAAGCAAGTCTTTAGCAACCAAATCTCAATCACACAAGCAAATGTAACGACGCCTGCACACGACCTAGTCTAGTTAATATCCCAATTAATCATCCAATTTCAAAACAATCTTCACGCTTGATGCATAGTGTTTTAGACGCGTTGCACAATTACCCAAGACAGTTTAGTGGTGTGATGGTTGACGACTCAACTCTACAATCATATCAATCTCATCTTCCGATAATACATACTTATACTATTTAGAGAAAATAGATAAGTAATATAAATACGTATTTATAATTAATAATTATAAATATATTTCGACAAGTCCATTCGGTAAACCTTAGACACTTCAAAATAATCATTATACGGTTGAAAATGAAACGTTTACTCATAATAAACACATTAGAGAAGTTTCGAGAAAAATTATATTTTTCGTCTTTTAGTGAATTTATTAAATAAATAAAATAATTAAATATTATTTTATTATTTAAAATCAAAAATCATGTTTTTAAGAAAATTTCTAAGTATAAACTTTTTACGAAATTTCGACATGACCCGTACGTTTATACAACGTTTTCCAAGGTTTCAAACCTTATTTTCAACAATTTTTCACAAATTCGACACTTTTCGACAAAATTCAAAAATCTTAATCTTTAACGCTTACCAACACTTTTTCCCCAAAATATCATTCAATATCAACTTTTGTAAATACATTTCCAATTTCAAAAGTCCGTCAAAATTCTCATAACTATTAAATATCGCTTATTGGGCTTTAAGGCCCAACAAGGGTCCATTAAGACATTTATAAGTCAAAAATATAATCCAAGTCCAAAACCAAGGTCCATTTACATATATAAGTATATACTTATAAGTAGAAAATAATCCGGACCACAATAAGCCCTCTCATTAAGCCGCGACTTAAATAGGCTTATTGGGCCGTGAGTCCAATAGCTCAAAAATACGTATATTAAGCTTGAAAATAAGCTAATAAGCTACGTATTAGTAATTTGGTTACTAAACCATAAAGGCCCAAAAATATTCCAAAACAAACCTAATAACACAAAAATAATCAAAATCACTTTCCGGGAAGATTTCGTGGCATATAAGCCCAAAATAAGCCAATAAATAGCTAAAAAATAAGCCCGAATAAGCTATATAAGCTACTATCCAAAAATAAGCATTCTAGCATTATATATTATTCAACCATCACGACCACGACATCAAAACTACAAAAACCCTCTTTTTTCCTTTTCTTTTTACACGAACCAAACCCACCCTTTTTCTTTCGTTTCGCTTCCAAAAATCAATTTTCACAACGATCAACTTGTACAACTAACATCTATGCATCAAAATAAACCCAAAAGGACAAATGAAATTTAAATTTAAAAACTTACAAGAAAATCTTCAAAAATGTATATTTCGACAAGAACCGAACAACCCAAACGTTGTTTAAATGAATATCCAAACACTCGTATCAACCCGGAATATCACGTTCTCGATCAAAGTTGGAATTTTTATGGTGGTTTGTGGTGGCTTAGGGGCGGACGATCAAAGGCACACACACACACACACAAGTGTGTGTTTTATTTTTTTTAAATGAAAAGAAAATGAGTGAAATTATCTAGTGAATGGCATATATGTGTACCAATGCAAGACAAGGAAGCTAAAATCATGCCTCCTTGTTCCCTTCTTGACCATTTGACCGCTAATTTATTACAATAATATTTGGTAAATGAGGAAATAATAATAAGTATATACATTTTAAACTGGATAAAATATAATTATATAAATAATATATAATAAAATATAAAAATTAAATATATATAATATAAGTTTAAAAAAAATAATATAAAATTAATAAAATAAGAAGACAACAGTTATTAAGATATAAAAATAGTTAATTAATATATATAAAAATAAAATTAATTAAAAAACATTTTTATTAAAATATAAAATATATATATTTAATAATATAAAATAGATAATTTAAAATTATAAAAAAATAAAAGCATAAAAAATTATTTAATATGATAAAAAATGAAATATTATGAATAATTATTAATGTATATATCAATATAATAATAATAAATATCGTTTATAATATTAATTAATAATTAAAAAGAATAATTACAAATTTTAAAAAAAAAACAGATAAAAATAATAAAAAATATTTTATTATTTTATCCAAAAAATTCAAAATCCAAACCACCCCAACACCCCACAACTACACAAACACCTCACCATCCCCTCCAATCGCGCCACACATAACACACTAATAACAAAAACCAACCAACAAAACCTAACTTCTAAACCACACCCACCACACACCACCCACACACCCCCCCCATCCCACACGCCATACTCAACCGAATACCCTACGACCAAGCCTAATAACACCAACAAACAACAAACACCACCCAACGAAACAACCGCAACATTCGCACAAACCCATCAACCCCCCAACACACGCCCCCCCCCCGATCCCCCCCACACAACACTCAACAACCCCCCCACACACACACCCACCCCCATACAACCCTCCACATAGAACCAATAAAAGCAATCACACCAACACCAACACACCACATCATCCCCCCCCAACTCACCCCAAACATCCCCCCACCCCCACCCAACATACGATCACCCACCCGGCCATACAAAACACCCACATCACACCAAGACCCCCACCCCCCACGCCACACAACCGAAGACTAACCACAAAACCAACTAACACCCCCCATCCAATCAACCGACACCACCACCCCCAACACACCCCACTCTCCACACCGCACACCCACACCAACAAAACACCCACCCAGCACAATCGACCCTCCAACCACAATACACACGACACCCGCACAAACACCAAACGGATTTCACAACACTCAACATAAAACTAAGAACCACAACCCACACCACAATCCCAAAACGCACACGCAAAACCCAAGCCACCAAGCCAAACCACATACCCATCAACGCACCACCCAACACCGCCCCCCCCACCAAGACCCACCTCAAATCACACCACCAACCACCTTCCCACCCACGAACCAAAAGCACAACTCCAACACACCCACACATTCAAACAGCCCAGCATCATAAACACAAGCGCCAACCCCATCTCACAACCCCAACACACACAAACAAAAAATAACATAACAACAAAACAAAAAACACACCACACAACAACACACAAACCACAAAGATAAACACACAGAACCCCCCCCCACGCTCAACAAGAGCACAATCACTACACACCCCAATAGCACCCATCAGCACTAACACAAAACAGCACAACCCACCAACAACACCACACCCCCCTCAACAAAACCATCCTCACACACCCCAGACCACAACTCAGGCCACCCATAACTACACTAATAGCACATGACTCACCAAACCACCCCTCCCCCAAGCTCCACGACAAACACCCCCCCCCAAGCAACCAGACACCCACACCGACCCCAACACACACCCTACCCACCACACCAAGCCGCACAACCGCAAGCCCCCCACTAGACACAGCCGCAAGAACAATCCCATCCAAACAAAACCGACACTAAGCTCAACCCCCCTTACACCTCACAACACCATCCCCACTTACCCCACCACCCTGCACTAAACCCATTTCCACCCCCGTTTATACGTGACTAACAAAACGAGACGCCCACCCAACCAACCACTACCCCCACCCCCCGACCCCAAAACACCCCGAACCAACGCCTAAAACAACCCAACACCCAACCAAATACCCAACCCCACTCTACTACCCCCAGCCCACAAAACCCGAACCCCCCCCCCCTCCCCATACCCCCCTCCAAGTCCAAACCCGGCCGATATCTGACCACGAAATTCCGGCACATCTCACAAACCCCGGGACTACCCACCCCACAACCCTGACCACATCCAACCTTTCCAAAAGGATTATTAAATACAAAACAACCTCAATCATCACATATCTCATAACATCACCCACCGTCAACACGGTACAAAATCTAAATAAACTGACAAAAGTCAAATAGTCAAAGGACTATTAATGAAATATTCAGAACACAAAAAGGGCAAACGATACAGACAAAAGCTGGTTTTCTAAAGCCTAACGCGCACATTCATCAACAAGAAGCAACATCAAAAGGATCTACAACCTAAGTTTCATGCAATCATAGATAAATACAAAGGAGGGTTTAGCCTCGCATGTTATAAAGAAAGCAAAAAGGCAAATCAATCAAAAAACACATAGACCTATTGAATGATTAATGATAAATAACCTTACTTGATTAAAACATGGATTCAAGGTAGTACAATAGGGTTTTGAGGCCCTAAAAATGACCTACAAAGATGCTAGAAAGACTAGGGTTCGTCTCCCTAGGTTTATACAAAGTTACACGCTTAAAACCCTAAAAACGGTTTTATATTTATAGAGATATCGACGCGACAACGTCGCTTAGAACTCTTGATGCCGTCTCCATGTAGATGATTCTAGATCCTCTTTAAGTCAGCCACGTCCTGACACCGTCACCACATAGATCACGACGGCTTCGCTGTATGCCTGCGATGCCGTCTCCAGCCACTGCATGCTTAAATCTTCAAGAGATTTGGTGTAGGTCCGTAATCTTGTCCGTTTCTTCTCCAAATGAGCCCAAGTCACGTGTATTTCCTCCAAAAGCAATCCAAGTGCTAAAAACCTGAAAACAAATGATTAAACATGTAATCCAGGCATATTTACATGATTTAGGGGGGTTAAATTACCCCGAAATGGTGTATAAAATGACACCTCATCAATGGTATATGATGGGCATTGTCGTCCAGAAACATTTCCTACAGTAAAACATTTATTGCTTGAACATCTACATATGTACCAAGTGGTACTTTAGATCCACCTGATATATATCTTGTTAGCTTATGATTTCTCTCTGGTAAATTACCGCTGAGGTTGTTTGAGCATCAGTATAAACTAGATGACTCATAAAATCCATCAATTCATTAACAGGTGTTTCTTTCAAAAGGTTCTAAATGAAATCCAAGGAGGAACTTGTAACCGTGGGACTGAGATATGTAGAGTTGGGTATTTCTATGGACTTGTTATACATAAACACACCAAATCCTATAGCATCATCATCTCTTTGTGGACTATGATTAGATAAATCCATATCAGAATCATCAGTTTCATCATTAAACTCTTCATCATCATCTGAACCAGAAGAATCTTGTGTTGCCTCACTATCTGTTGCTGAAGTGTGTTCAAACTCTTGATATTTATTATGAGCAACACTTGATCCTTCTTTTTGATTGCTTGCTTTCCTTGCCTTAGGCTTTCAAGTTTGCTAGCCTTTGATCCTTTTCGTAAGTCTAACAATGACTGAACAGCTGGATCCTCAATTGCAATACCTTTGCCTTTCTGTCCCCATTCAGCATATGTATCTTCAACAGCTATTTCAAGTTGCCTCTCAATGGTGAGTTGAGACCTGATAACCTGTCGTTGATTTTGTTGTTTGTCAATACTGATGGATTTTGCAAGTTCAACTGCAACTGGTTCTTCAATAATGTTGTCAGTTACAGTGATTGACCTTATTTACCTTGGTACAACATTTTTCTTAAATGGTGTTGGGAAATTTTCTTCTTGATTACCAAAACACATATAACCTTTTCCTTATCTACTTATGACTTGAGACACATGTTGCTCTTCTGGTTCATCAACAATTTTAGCTTTCTCACTTTCCGCTTTCTTAGCTGTGTAATACTTGTATCCTGCTAACATCTTGATTGCATCATTGAGCATCGTGTCAGGAATTTCCATTCCAAACTTGTAGTCACCGTTAACAGTTTTTGTCAATTTGGTAAGAGGGTGATCATCTTGTTCACTGTGCAAATCTGAGTTGGATCTACGAGGAATCTTCTTGTTGCAAGATAGAAAGTGGTTAATGATAAGCTTTGTAAAGTGGGTGTACAATAGCTTATACCTCTTGGATGGTTTGGTAGATCTGTCAACTGTTTGCCATTCGAATTCATCCCAAATTAATGATGCGAAGTCCAAGTTGGCAGAGTGAACAATTCCCCATAATATCTGAAGTATTAGAAGTCTAGCTGTGTCCCAGCTTGAATCTTTTCCTGTAAGACTCCTGTTGAGAACACTCAGAATAGCTCCCCATGGTTGATGAAGTCTTGTAGCAACAAATTTTGAAATTGTAGTCAATTTTGTATCTCTATCTTCATCATAACCAAGTGTCTTAATGAATCCAAGAATTTGGTTTACCGAGGGAGGTTTGGTATAAGTGTTGTTAGCATCAGGAGGAGACATCTGCAATACAGTACGGAATAGTCCATGAGTGAGAGTGAATGTATGAGTGTCTAGTTAGAAAGTGAATGTGTGGTTGTTTGCGTTGTGATTGATGGTTGTCCAAAACTGGTGTATGTAGATGAGAGGTACAGTGGCAGTTAAGGAAACCGGCTTGTATAGCTTGTGGTGTCTTAGGATTCCAACAACAAATCTCAGCATTGTATCAGTGATATTTAAATCCAAAGCGACACGCTGGTTGTTCTTCTTAATGACAAGTTTGTTAGCACTTGTAACCAGCTCTTCTTCAGAAACAATTGTTGCTCGAGCACATTTATTTTCATTTTCTGTTTTTATTCACTCTGTCTTTTTTGTATGAACGAGCATTTCTTTTTGTTCATACTTATGTCATTTTCTTTCTCATGTGCCTTTATCCTTGCTTTTTCTGACACAAGACGTATGCTCTTTTCTTTTCACATACGATTTTTATCTCTCGTTCTATTTTTGTTTTGTCGTCACTTAAGATAAAGTTCGAGGATACTATTTCTACAAAATAAAAGATGGAAGAATGAACGAGAATGTTTTAATTTTCTCATGCACATTAAAGTGTTCATCTTGCCAATCTTTAGAGAAATAGCATCTTTTGTGTGAGATTTAAAACTTTTCAGAAACAATTTATTCGCATGAGAGTGAGTTTCCCTTTTAGTAAAATGACCTTGAGCCCTGAAAATACACTGATTTGCTAAAGGGATACATTATCAGTTTTTAAGTGACAACTAGCCCTAATAGCCATCCTGCTTTATCAGTAACTATTAGAAAAAATATTTCAAAGTAGACTCAAATAACTTTTTTGTCTTGAAAATTCATTTTGCAAAGGCATTGTGTTATTTTGAAAAATTAATAGAAATTGATGTGTAAAATCTGTAGCAAAAAAGTTTATAAAATCACTACGCATCACTACTATTATTTTTGGAAATTGTCTCGAATAAGTTAGAGTGCTTCGGGAAGACTACACATAGTACAAGTACTAGTATAATAATCCATTTCACTTGATGACGAAATCTAAAGATTTATGCATCTAACGAGATATATATCCAAATATAACATATGAAAATAAGAAAGATAGTTTCTTAAGAAATATTCTTATATCTAGAACGGATGGTCACTAAATTGCTAACAACGATTTTTGAAAACCCTCATGCAACCCAAACGATGCTAACAATGTAAGAGAATACTCTAGACCGGATGCAAAGTAGATCGTTGGCACATTTTTTGATATAGAAATACTTGTTAAACTATTTTTGACATTTTTCACAGATAACAGATAGAACATGTATTCATTCATGTGAAGGCAATCAATTTCATATCAAAAGAACTTATAAATCACGGGATTAAGAAAGTCAAACTTGGTCAATGGTCAAAGTCAATGGTCAAAGGTCAATGACACAGTCAAAGTCAACAGTTAAAATCCATAGACAAGGTCAAACAAAGTCAACAAACTAATCTTCTAAGTTCAAGGTTTATGAGATTTATTTTACGAGATATGTGAAAATTGTATAAAGTTTTACACAATTAATTATATCCGTTTTAAACTCATTTTAAATAATCACGTTCATTTTTGTGATTGTTGAAAACGTTAACACTTTTGAAAAAGTAATTAAGTTTTTGTCCACTTTTAAATTTTGAACTCAATGAATTATTTAACAAACCCTTTTTTTATATTTGAAATTTTGAATCTTTAGTGTTTTAATAATAAAATGTTGTGAGAAATATTTATTGTTTGGTCAAACATAAGACGCGGGTCAAACATAAGTCAAACTCGGGTCAAGGTCCAATGGGCCTTTAAACCGGGTCAAATAATATGGTTCGATGGGCTTGAACATTGGGCCAAATGATATTGGGCTTTAACCGGCCCATATAGATCGGTGGGCCTTAGTTGGGCTTAGCCAGTCCAAAAATGATGTAGCCTTTTAACCGCCCATTAAGGATCCGGTGGGCTTAACTGGTTTGGTGGTCTTTAGGCTCGAACCATAACATGGTTCGGTAGCCTTTGGCTAACCGACCATGGTGGTTCGATGGCCACTTGGTGACCAACCATGGTGGTTCGGTGACACCATGGTAACCGATCATCCATGGTTCGGTGGTCTTGTGGTTACTGATCTATGAGCTTTGGCTCATGAGGTTCGGTTTTGGACTTTAAGTCTTTGTGATTTGTTATGTCTTCAAGTCTTGAAATTCCAAACACTTATTCCACCAATTTCTTTCACTAATGTTTTTAGGTTTGAGGTTTAAAGATTAAACTTTTTGTTACTAATAAGCTAGATTAATGTTTTAAGCTAACATTCTAACACAATACATTCAACCAATCAAAACAAACACCCCTTGTGGGTGGTTCGGTTGGAACACGCCATAAACACCAACATTTTTTATCAACTAAATCAATGATACTCTTAAATTCGAGTTAACACTAGTCTACTAACATCATAATCTACAAAAGCCCTTAAGAAAATTTAACATCTAAACACTTTAATTTTTTATGAACCCTTAATAAAAAAACTTTGATTTTTCAAGATAAGTGAAGTGATGAAAAAATTCCTTTTACAATTGAGATGAGAAGATGATTGTTAACAACTTTCGTGTTTTACCTTTAATAAAAAAATAGACTCTTATTTATGTGTAGTGTTAACTGATCCAAGAGAAAGAAGAAAAGGGAGAGAATTTTTTTTGAAGTGTGTTGTGTGTGAGTTATGGATCAGTGGGGAGGGGGTTATAGAGGATGGGATTCGGTTTTTAGCGAGTTAAGTCCCTAGAGTTTTAATCCTCTATTAAACTTGAAACGCCCGGACTAAAAATTATTATTATTATTATTATTATTTAAACTGTGCTACAGTACTGTCAAAAATCTGCAAAAAATTAATCCATATAAAACTTCTCGTTTTGACCCATTCATACCCAAACGTCCGTTTTAACCCAAAAACATAATATACATTTACACATAAGAGTTATTCACAATACACACTATTCGCTTAGACCCGTACATGAGCAAAATGGGTCATAATAGGTAAGAATGGCACTACGCCAAATACCCCTTTAACTTTTAAACGTAACATGCACTAGATATTAAGTAGCTAGAATCTACGGTTATACAAACCATAACACAAAAGCATTGTCCTAGAGCATTTCATGGTATTAGAGAGGGTTTAGGATGAGCTCGATTACCCACGAGATCCACGAGATCCACTAAAGGCTTTGTATCGCTAGACTCACCTATAAGAAAACATAAGTGAAGCAACGTAAGCAAATGCTTAGTGAGATAACATATATAACATTTTAATTAAAAACATGCTACTAAAACAATTTAGGTCATTACGGACTATTTTTGACCAACACGGGTCAACATAGGCTATTTTGACCACACGAGTCAAATGCGGCTGTTTTGACCACATCGGGTCAATAGGCTGTTTTGACTGCATCAGATCAACATGGTTGATTTGACCACATGGGTCAAATGGGGCTGTTTTGACTACACGAGTCAAATGCGACTATTTTGACCACATCGGGTCAACATGGCTGATTTGACAACATCGGGTCAACGGGCTGTTTTGACCACATCGGGTCAACATGACTGATTTGACCACACGGTCAAATGCGACTCTTTTGACCACATCAGGTCAACAAGCTATTTTTGGCCCATTCTTATCATTTCATAAGCAAGCTTACAAAAAATGAGTTATTACTACTCATAACATATAAAACAATTATTAATGGGGGGTGAAACTCATAATCGGATATAACAACCTCTACATAGTACAAGACTTTAAGCATGAAGCACCAAGTGGTATAAGTGGTATCTTTATCGATGCTTTCTTATGTCCTATTTTCTATTCTTATATTCGTACTCACCTTTAAATTGCTTGACTACTACACGATGATCCCGTAAAGTCCCTCTTGCTATTCCTTATAACCTAATGAACATACAATTTATATAAAACTTATTATGGATATGATTTAGCTTGTCATAGATAAGCTTAAAAGGAACTTGAGCCACAAAAGGGGTGTTTAGTTCGTGGCTTATGCAACCACAGAAATACAATTTCTAAAAAATAACACTATGAATTGATGTTTATGGTACACTAATAAGGCACCCATCATATAACCAAATTCCTATACAAAATTACAAGTGTTCTTGGTGATTTCTTAAAAATCAAACTTCACATAATCATGTAAAATTCTACAAGAACACTCAATAAGCATAGAAACACCCTCTTTAAGCATTATCCAAGATTGGAAAATCATATAATATGAATTCAATAACTTAAGGAATGATTCTTACCTTAAATTGATTGAGGAAAACCTTATAATACACCTTATTGAGTCTATATGAGGTATTATTTGCCCAATTCAAGCTTTAAAATCAACCTTGCATCAAAACCCTAAGAATGAGTTAGAGAGAGAGAGAGTGTGTGTAACTTGATGAAGGAGGAAGGATGGAAGAATACAGTAGATGGTTCCAGGTTGATAAGTTATACTTACCATAAATTCTTGTTTCATTATTTAGCAAAATTAGTCCCTCCACATAGAGCCATTACATAGATAGTCCTCATCTTTTTAAAACTATGTTCAATGAAAATCCTTAAAGGGTAAGAAAATACAATAAAGAAAGAAGGATAAGAAATAGAAAGTGATAGTAAGAAAAGAATGAATGAATAATAATGAATAAGAGAAGATAAAATAATATAATAATAATAATAATAACTAATAATAATAATATTAATACTAAATAATTACATAATAAATTAATAATATATAATAATCATATAATACTATAAAATAATACATAATCATATACTTCAATAATAATACAATCATAATAATTCACTCACTCATCACCTAATACATAATCATATAAATATAATCATATAATACCTCCTTAATATAATACACTACATACTTACATACACTACCTAAATCCTAATACTATTAAAATAATAATAATAATAAATTAAATAACAATCATAATACATCATTCTTCCGAAATAAGAATAGAAGAAGAAGAAGAAGATAGATAGAAGAAGAAGTAAGGAAGAAAGAAGAAGAAAAAGAAGAAAATTTGTTCAGAAAGATGACAAGAAGAAGAAGAAGAAGAAGGAAGAAGAAGAAAAGTAGAAGGAAGAAGGGAAGAAAAGAAAGAAGAAGATTGAAGGAAGAAAAGAAGAAGAAGAGATAGAGAAGAAAGAGTAGAAGGGAAGTGAAGAAGAAGAAGAAAGAAGTAAGAAAGAAGAAAACTTAGAAGAAGAAAAGAAGAAGGAAGAAGAAGAAGAAAGAAAAGAAGGAACGAAAGAAGGAAGAAGAAAGAAGAAGGAAAGAAAGAAGAAGAAAAGAAAGAAGGAGAAAGAAGTAGAAACTAGAAGGGGAGAAGAAGAAGAAGAAGAAGAACTAGAAGAAGAAGAAAGAAAGAAGAAGAAGAAGAGGAAGAAAGAAGACTCCACCAAGCACTAGAAGAAGAAGGAAGGAAGTAGAAGGAAGAGGAAGATAGAGAAAGAAGAGAAGAAGAGACAGTAGAAGGAGAAGAAGAGCTAAGAATAGATGAAGATGAAGAAGAAGGAAAGAAGTAGAAAAGAAGAAAGAAGAAAGAAAGATGAAGAGAAGAAGAAGATTAGAAGAGGAAGAAATAGATAAAGAAAGAAAGGATGGAAGGAGAAGAAGAAGTAGAAGAAGAAGAAGAAGGAAGAGGGTTGAAGAAGAAGAAGAAGAGGAAGAGAGAGAAGAACCTAGAAGAAGAGAAGAAGAAGAAAGAAGAAAGAAGAAGAAGAAGAAGAAGAAGAAAGAAGAGAAAGAAGAATAGGGGAAGAAGTAGAAGAAGATAGAAGAAGAAGAAGAAGAGCAGAAGAAGAAGAAAGAAGTAGGAAGAATTGAAGAAGAAGAAGAGAGAAGAAAAAAGGAGAGATGATAAAGAATAGAAATGAAGAGAAGAGACAGAAGGGACTGAGAAGAAGAAGAAGAAGAAGAAGAAGAGAAGAAGCAGAAGAAGAAGAAGAGTAGAAGAACGAAGGAAGATGAAGAAGAAGAAGATAAAGAAAGAAAGATGAAAGGAAGGAGAAGAAAGAAGGAAGAAAGAAAATGAAGAAAGGAAAGAATAGAAAGAAAGAAGAAGAAGGAGAAGAAAGATGAAGAGAAGAAGATAGGGAAAGAAGAGATAATGAAAGTAAGAAAGATAGAAAAGAAGAAGAAGAAAATGAAGAAGAAGAAGAGGAAGAAGAAGGAAGAAAGAAAAGTGAAGAAACTCGAAGGAAGATGTAAGAAACTTCTGTGTGTATACAAAAGAGGTATGCGGAATCCACTCTTTAATATTTAGAAGAAAACTAATGAAACAGTAATATAAAGAACACATAGATATATCAAACGTTCATCCTCAATTTATAACGAACACTCTGAATAGTGTTAGGGTTTACAAAACCTTGAAGCTCTAAGAATTGTATTCTATGTATGTGTTCTCGTACAATTCTCTATGACCTATGACCTCCTTTTATAGACACAAGGAGTCATAGTCAAACTACAATTACTATCTTACCAATCTAAAAGATATACAATATCTTTTCCTAATATATCTCATACAAATCTAACACACAGTTGTAACCTCTTCAACATCATTAACTTGAAGCACTCTTATCCTTGCAGCAGCTGTAACTCTTTAGTAGAATCAACTCTGAACTAGCAGCATTAACTTATACACCAGCATCATTAATTTGACAGTAGTAATCCTTAGGCTTGGTCAGTAGTAACTCTTAGCTTGAGCTTGAGCAGCATTATCTTGATCAGCTTCTTGAAATCTTTGAATCCCAACAATCCTCCCCTAAACTTGATAATTCTTCTTCAAAATTCTCAAGTTTCTTCATTCAAAGGTTGATAAACACTAAGAGGATGTATTCAAACACTTCATTCATTCAGCTGCCTTGTGATGAGTTTAAGGAGCTGATAAGCTATTTCATTAAAATGATCTGCCTGAAGCTTTTTATTTAGCATATCAGTGAGAGTGGGTTTTGTCAATGGGTATCTTCTTTCTACCAACATGTAGACTTGCACATTTGAAAATCTGACTAGGTGCACTCCACAAGAACTAAATAACTTCTAAGTTAATACTGTGCCCTGTCTTAGTTCTCTCCATACTAAGTCTTTAACATGTGGCTCAAATATAACCTTTAAATCTTCCCATAACACTCTCTCGTACCCCTCTGTTGGCCTAATCTCTCCTTGCCTTTCTTTGACTAACTTCCAAAGTGTCTCAAGATCTTCTCTATAAAAGCTTTGTAGTAATTGACTGAACACTCTGTAAAGTATGTATCTCTCACCAGTTCCAGCTCTTGTGATCTTATAATAAACAACTCTTCCTTCTTTATAAATTGCATAATCAATAATAACTGGGGATTTAGAGGCCAAAGGAATAGCATTAATTGCTACTTCCTCCTCATTAGGTACAATCTCTATTAAAGTTTGAAGCTTTGCAATTTCCTCATCATCGTCTTTCTTTTGTTTCTTCTTTGCCTCATTTTCAAGCTCATCACCAGCTCTCTTAGAAGAACCTTCCAACACTTCTGAGTCCATAGCTACAAAATTATTAATTCTAACCATGGCTTGATCAAAAAGCTTTTCAACTTCATCATAGCTTTTATCCTTCAATTGATGTAGCTTCTAACCAGCCATATTCTTCAAGTAAGTAGACATAAACTTTCTCTTTTGAGCTTTTGATAGAGGTTTACTTCTTTTCTCCTCTGCCCTCTTGGCTGCAAAGTGCTTCTTTCTTTTCTCCATGAGCTCTACAAATAGTCTTGACTTCTCTTTAATAGTTAATTCTTCTTGTTCCTCTGCTTATAGCTTAGAAGCTAGCTCATAATCAGCATCCATCTTTGCTTTCACATTATCCCATTCTTCTACCAATTTGGCTTCTTCCTCATCTTTTTCCTCAACCATCCTGGCTTCCTCATCAAAAAGAGCTTAAAGCCTCCTTGCTTCTTGTTCATCAAAACTAATTTGCTCTTTTCTTGATAGCTTCACAGGCTTTTCAATCTCATCCATTTTTCCCTTTCCTTTATCTAGATTCTTAACCTTTGGAATGTCAGCTCTATGAGTATCACTTGGTTCCATTATTGTAACCCCTTTTGACTTGGGTGTAGCACTCTTCAACTTTTACAAAGTTTGAGCCAATGTAGCCTCATCTTTATTCAGAATCTCTTCCTCAACAATCTTTTTCTCAACTACAACCTTTTCAACCATAACTTCTTCTACCACAACTTCCTCACCAGCTAAATCCCTCTCAGCATCAAATATTTCTTCATTCCTCCCCTCACCTTCATCAACCAATGTGATATCTGCATCATCATCAATATCTGATATTCTCCTCCCTTGTTTGAATTCATCTTCTTGAACATCAAAACTAGGTTTTTCATCATCTGAGGACACAACTCTTGCAGATAGACCAACCTTGTATAGCCTCTCGAGCTTATGGGTTCTTTTGTTCTTATCCATCTCCAGCTTCTTCACCTTTCTTTCTAAGCTTTCAATTTTTAGTTGCTGGGAAGACTTTGTCTTTTCCAATTCCAGAACCTTAGTTTGTAAGGTGGTATACAAGTTCATCAATTCAGTAAGTTGCAGTCTGTCCTCTCTACTAAGTAGATCATTAGACTTATTAGGTACAGTGTCATCATCAAACACAGTAGGTTCACTAGCTTGGGTAACCTCAGTGTCCCTTCTTCTCCTTATCCTTTGCTTTCTGGGTTGTGATGGCTGAGTTGATGTAGTTGGTATGGTTAGGGTTGATGTTTTTGTTGGTGATGTTGTTGGTGGTGGTGTTGTTGATGTTGTTACTGTTGTTGTTGTTGGTAGAGTTGTGATTGATGTTGTTGGTGGTGATGGGATAATAGTAGGTGGTGGTGGAGCCTGCACAACCATTGTAGGAACAATGATGTGTCATTACCAGAAAAGTCTTTATTTGTTCTTTTCATATTTGCAAAGATCTTTTTGGTATGGCAGGGGACCTTATATTTTCTATGATGAACAGGTAGCCCCTCCAATTGATTTACAAAAAGCTAAATAAACCTAGGATACATTAAGAATTTAGAAGCTTTTAAATCAAGGTTTCTAATCATACCTTCCAAAATGAATTTTGAGTAATTATATCTCTGGTTGGTAGACAAACAGATAATTGCAGATGCAACAGTGGAACTAAACTCATTCCATGTTGTGGTCTTTGCACTTAGGCACTGCAAAAAGGTGTGAATCATGAATTTCCATTGTGGACTGAAGAAGGCCTTGTAAAAAGACAGCTTTTGAGTCAGCCTCTCATAACCCATCCTTGTAATTTCTTTAAAGATTGTTGCATTAGGCAAACCATCTATCCCTCCTTCATCATTGAACTACAATAAACTCCTAATAGCAGCTTCAGACACCATAATTCATTTTTCATCAACTAGGGCATGGATTTTGGCTACCCCATTCACCTTCTTGACTTGAGCAGTCATCCAAAATTGATCTACACTCGATACGTAGACTATTGGGTTAACTGTAAGAGCATAACGAATGCAACTTGCATTCAAGAAGTCTATTATCTGCTCAAATCCCTCAGACTCCGTGGGTTTCTCCAAAAACATGACCATGTTATGTGCTTTAGCAAATTTTAGGGTAGACATTATGATGGGTTTGATGATTAAAGATGAAATTGAGTTAGGGTTTTTGTTTAAAGGATATTTGAATGTATGAAATTGATTGAAAGTATGAATGAAATCCTTAATCGAATGATATATATAAACCCTAAACAACAGTAACCCGACAGCAGTAAGCTAAGACTAACAGCATTAACTTACACTAACAGTAGTAAGTTTATGCCTAACAGCATTAACTTCTACTGGCAGCATTAAGTCTTTGCTTGACAGCATTAACTTGTAGCAGCATTAAAAACTTCAATTTCATCACAATAAGTTTTACCATCAACAAATTAACATTCTCTCTGTCTGTTTTTACTTTCTCTCATTTCTTTTTGCTCACATAACACTCTTTTTCTTTTATTCTCACAGATCTCTTTTTATTTTTAATCTCACAAACTCTCTCATATTCTCACAAGATGTACAAATTTCCATCAATTCATTTAAGTTCAATGTTGTCCTCATCACTTCGAAATGTGTTAACTTTTCAGAGTGGTGAATCATAGGACTTAGACAAACTCTCAAACCTAGTTTGAGCATGTATCTCCCCCATGGTTTCTTGGCACCTGAGTTCACTACCTGAACCAATTCCTAAGAAAAAGGATCATTAGGTATTACCGTTAGATTGGGTCTTATTTATGTTCTATCTCTATGCTCTGTATCTATAGCTAGTTAGTAGCAGTAGTAGCAGCCCTTTCCAAACTGTCATACATCTCCTCATAAACAGCCATAAATACAACAAGGTTACTAGGCTCACTAGACTGAGGAGTCTTAGTGACCTTTTAAGGCTTTCTATGTGTGATAATGTCTTTTTGGTTTGAATTAATGAAATAGTGATGTGTTTTTAATATGAGAGTTGAACTAGATATGAATGTGTGTTGGGGATCAGTGGGTTTTCCTGACCCTTCACTCATATCTATTTGATACAACATTAATTGATTGGCAGTAGTAAGTTAGTCTACTAGCACTAACTTTTGCCTGACATTAGTAACATTGAAGTTCATTTGTAACTGCTGTTCCATTCTTCATGTATAATCCGCTGCATATCACCATACTTAACCTCCCCTCAAATAATGCTTCAGAGGTTAATCATCCCAAATAACTACTTCACTCCATCAATCAATCTTCTTTAATCTTCTCTCCTTTGGGGTTACCTCCAAATGCAACATATCCTTTATCAATCTTTTCATTGTCTGCAATGTAGGACATGTTCTCTTGTCATGTGCCTTGAGCATCCATTTTTAATCACTCTTTGTTCCTGCAAAACTATGGGATTGCCCTGCACACTTGATAAGAAGATTAATTTCTCTTGGGGACCCAAGCCATTATTGACTTGGGCCTGCCCTGTGCATCAACATAATTAAATTCCTTACAGGTCATTAATGCACTATTTTTTTTGGAGACATGGTCTATTACTTTTTGTTTTGGTCTCTAAATCCAATTTGCTGAGGCCTTAACAGCATTGTCCATGTTACCCCTAACAACCTTAAGTACTTCCTTTGGCTTAGCAGTATTAACCCCTTTACCCTTAACAGTATTAACTCTATGAGTGTAATAATTGTTTTTCTTGGTTGTTGATTTATTAAAGGGTCTTTTAACATGTGCATGTGCCTTTTTAAAAGTATTTGGCATTTGTTTTGTAGCATTCACTTTGGGTCTTGTGACAGCAGTATTAATAGGTCTGACAGTATTAACTGATACTGCTATTTTTGAAAGATTTTGCTTAGCAGTATTAACTGATACTTTGCCTGAGCTAGTTAAAACTGTTGATGGAACAAACTTTCTTTTTGGGTTGGGGTGAGCCATTCTTACTGAATGCTGATGATTCACCCTTTTGGTATTGTTCCAAACAGGCTTTTGAACCATTTTCTTTTTATCATAGTTTCTTATCAAATGGTTAAAGCTTCTACATTCATAGTAAGATTTTTTAATTATCTTATAGTTACTTCCTAACCTCTGAGATATCATGTTGTTCCAATTCCTTTGGTTTCCTCTTGCTTTGTATGATTGACTATATGTGCCTTGTCTAACCCGCCTAGCTATTTTAGGTCTTACAAATTCAAATTTTGCATAACTAGGACTAGCATTTTTAGACACATTTTATTTTTCAACAGTTTTGGACTCAACTGTTTTCCTTACTACCTTAACCTTAGGCTCATCCTCTTCATCACTATCTGATTCCCAATCGTTTATAATTGGGGCACTACACTCTCTCCTAACTGACACATGCTTTTCTTTACTAGTCTTAGGTCCATATCCTTCAAACTCAGGCTGTTGGAACTCCTCTAGACCAGAGTTGGACAAATCAAGCTTTGGAGGTGAAAATAACCCTGTAGGAGGAGGTGGAACAACATTATAGCTTACAAACCCTAGACCTTTTCTACTATTTTCAGGTATCTGACTCTCTATTAATTTGTCTAGACTCTTAGAAGCACTATCAAAATTTTCAATTTTAAGTTGATTGCTTTCATTTTCTTACTTAAGCTTTTCAAACTTACTTTTAAGCACACTAATTTTTGAGTCTTTATATGAGATATCCCTTCTTAGAATAGCAAGTTGATCACAAAGAATAACCTCATTCTTTCTATAAAAGACAAGTTGCTCTTCTACAGTTGCTAACCCTCTTTTATAATTAGCTAAATTGGACTCAGATTTGTTAAGCTCTACTCTCAAATCATCATATTGCTTTTTAAGAGTTTTATAGTTTTTCAGACAAGTTTTTGAACAAGTTTTGTGATTATGTACCTCAGAGTCTGAAAAAGCCATAAGAGCTATGTTTGTAGGGAATTCATCATCTGCCATATAGCTCCAGTCAAAACCAACTCCATCCATAGCCACCATTGCTTTGGCAGAAGTGTCTTCCACATTCACAGTCTTTCTAAAGTTGTCTTGATTCATGTTCCTGTTATCTTGGTTCCTAGGTCCTCTACATTCCCTTGCAAAATGACCCATCTTGTGGCAGTTGTAGCACTCCACCTTGGACTTATCATATCCAGCAATGTCATTTCTATTGATAGTGATCTTCTTACCAGTTCTCTGAAAGAACCTTCTTGCTCTCAGACTCAGCAATGCTAGCTGCCACTTCAAATCCATCTGTTCTAAGTCATCTTCATGGATTTGTTCAAGGTCTTCATGTACAAGATGAGACCCATTTGGTTGATCAGCCAAAAATGCATACACAGTGGCATCACTTAAGTTAGCAGTACTAACTTGAGTGCTAGCAGTATTAACTTGAGGACTAGCAGTACTAACTCCATAAGCAGTATTCACTTCATTAGTACTTACAGGAGATGACACAAAGGCCATGTTCTGAGAACTTGAGCTTGAGGTTGAGGTTGTAGTTCTCTTAATCTCTTGTTCAACAATCTTGAAATTGTTGTAGAGATCATTAAAGCTCATTGTGTCTAGATCAGGTTTATTCCTCCAAACCACAACATGAGTATTCCATTCAGAAGGCAGACTTCTTAAAAACTTCAAATTGAGATCTTCTTGTGAAATACTTTCACCCAAAATAGCCAACTGACTTACAATCTTCTAGAGCCTATTAAAAATAGAGTCAAGAGACTCTGTGCTTGGAGCATTGAAGTTCTCATACATTTGCTTTAGAAGAGTCTTCTGTGTTTTCTTTGTGGCTTCATTACCACCAAATCTTGTTTGTATAGCAGCAAACAAAGTCTGAGCATCCTTGTACTGATTAAATGTCAATAGATGTTCATTAGGAAGTGCCATCAGTAACATACTTCTTGCCTTCACATCATTCTTCTTTTGAAGCTTTTCATCAGCAGATACAGGACCTGGTATGACTGTAGTTGATGTACCTTCAGCTTCTGTTGTTTGAGCTACTAGTTTGAATGAGTTTCCATTCTCTATGACATCCCATAGAGCATAGTCTTGTATTTGAAAGTATTGCTTAATCCTTAGCCTCCAAATATCATATTTACCTTGTTTGAGAATAGGCAGCTTTGCAGTAGTGGTTTGTGTAGTTTCAAGATCCATCTCTTCTTTGAGTAAAGAGTTCTTCTTGTTTGTTTCTTCTAGATCAAAGTTTCAGAACACAAGCTCTGATACCACTTGTTGATCCCAATCCTAGATCGATTTTTTAGCTTGTAAAGATTATGTTACCTTGGATAAATCCAAAATAACAAAGGTAGAAACTTTGTGTGTATACTAAAGAGTATGCGGAATCTACTCTTTAATATTTAGAAGAAAACTAATGAAACAGTAATATAAAGAACACACAGATATATCAAACGTTCAGCCTTAATTTATAACGAACACTCTGAATAGTGTTAGGGTTTACAAAACCTTGAAGCTCTAAGAATTGTATTCTATGTATGTGTTCTCGTACAATTCTCTATGACATATGACCTCCTTTTATAGACACAAAGAGTCATAGTCAAACTACAATTACTATCTTACCAATCTAAAAGATATACAATATCTTTTCCTAATATATCTCATACAAATCTAACACACAATTGTAACCTCTTCAACATCATTAACTTGAAGCACTCTTATCCTTGCAGCAGCTGTAACTCTTTAGTAGAATCAACTCTGAACTAGCAACATTAACTAATGCACCAGCAGCATTAACTTGACAGTAGTAATCCTGAGGCTTGGTCAGTAGTAACTTTTAGCTTGAGCTTGAGCAGCATTATCTTGATCAGCTTCTTGAAATCTTTGAATCCCAACAGATGGTTCCAGGTTGATAAATTATACTTATCATAAATTCTAGTTTCATTGTTTAGCAAAATTAGTCCCTCCACATAGAGCCATTACATAGATGGTCCTCATTGTTTTAAAAATAATTTTAATGAAAATCCTTAAAGTTAACAAGAGTATATGAGGATAACTAGAGTTAACTAGGAAGCATATAAATTAGTAATAACTCATTACCATGGATATTAGGGTGTTACAACTCTCCCCTACTTATTCAGTTTGTGTCTTCATAAACCATTCCTGGTGAAAAGCGGGGTAATACTTGATGAGTTCTTCTTTGGGCTCCCACGTGTAATCTAACCCCTTTCTATGCTTCCATCTGACCTTAAAAAAGAGGATCTCGTTCCTTCTGAGTTTCTTGACCATGGTGTCAAGAATATTTACTGGCTCTTCAACATAGCCATGCTTTTCATCAACCATGATATCTGTTAGGGGGACATACTGTGCTTCATCTACCAAAAATTTTCATAGCTGGGATACATGGAAGGTATTATGAATACTGTTTAGCTCTTCTGGTAGCTCAAGTCTGTATGCTACCTTTCTAACTCTGTTAATTATCTTGAACGGACCAATATAACGTGGTCCTAGCTTTCCATGCTTTCTGAAACGAATAACACCTTTCCAAGGGGAAACTTTAAGCATGACACGATCCATGACTTGAAATTATATAGGCCGCCTTCTCTTATCCGCATAAGACTTTTGTCGATCCTGGCCATTTTAAGCCTTTCTTTGATTTGATTGATCTTTTCGTTGGTTTGTTCGACAACATCAGAACTAGCTAATTCTCTTTGTCCAATCTCATTCTAACATATAGGAGTTCGAAACTTCCTTCCATACAACATCTCGTATAATAGCATCTTAATGCTAGAGTGGTAACTATTATTATAAGAGAATTCTACTAGTGGTAAGTATTTATCCTAACTATCGCCGAAGTCTATAGCACATGCCCTGAGCATGTCCTCCAATGTCTGAATGGTCTTTTCACTCTGACTATCTGTTTGTGGGTGATAGGCTATACTAAAATGGACACGAGTACCTAGGTCCTCTTGGAATCTCTGCAAGAATCTAGAAGTAAATCTGTTGTCTCTATCATATTCTATAGAGACCGGTACTCCATGTCTAGACACTACTTTGCGAAGATATAACTCCGCAAGAGCTTCTGAGGACATCGATTCCTTGATAGGAAGAAAGATTGCACTCTTGGTTAAACGATCGACAATTACCCAAATGGCATCACATTGATGTGGTGTCTTAGGCAATTTCATGATAAGATCCATAGTGATCTTTTCGCATTTCCACACAGGAGTCTCAAGAGGCTAAAATTTACCATAAGGTCGCTGATGTTCGGTATTAACTTTGAGACAAGTAAGACATTGTTCGACATACTTTACTATGTGTCTTTTCATTCCTGGCCACCAATAATCTTGTTTGAAATTATAATACATCTTGGTGGCACCTAGGTGAATGAAATATTTCAACTTATGGGTTTTTTTGAGCAACAACTTTTTAAGCTCTTTATTATTCGGTATCCGAATCCTATCGAAACGTGTTCTAAGTCCTCGTGAGTCCACAACTAAATTGTGCACCTGACCCATGAGTCGTTCTGAATTTACATCTCCATTCTCCCATGCTTCGTGTTGAACTGTTTTTATATGCTTATAAAAATATGGGGTAATTACCATTTAGAGTGTTTTAACTAGTAAAGAATCATGCCTTTTCTTTTTACTCAAGGCGTCTGCTAAAACATTGGCTTTACCTGGGAGATAAATAATTTCACAATCGTAGTCCTTGACTAGATCTAACCAACGTCGCTATCTCATATTAAGATTGCGTTGATCAAAGAAATATTTAAGGCTTTTATGATCTGTAAAGATTTTGATTTTCACCCCATAGATATAGTACCTCTATAGTTTTAAAGCAAACACTACTACTGCTAGTTCTAGATCATGAGTGGGATACTATTCCTTGTGTTTCTTAAGTTGTTTAGAAGCATAAGCGATGACTCGACCTCTCTGCATAAGAACACAACCGAGGCCATTTGAAGATGCATCGCAATAAACTTCCATATCAACATTTCCTTCAGGCAAAACTAAAACTGGTGCCCGACTTAATTCCTGCTTTAGAATTTGAAAAGCGATCTCCTGATATTTACCCCATTCAAATTTTGCATTCTTTCGAGTGAGCTTAGTAAGGGAAGATGCAATTTTGGAAAAATGTTGAATGAAGCGGCGGTAGTAACCCGCGAGGCCAAGAAAAGATCTGATCTCTGTGGGAGTTTTAGGCTGCTCCCAATTCATGATGGCATTAATCTTTGCTGGATCAACTTTAATGCCTTCATTATTTATAACATGTCCGAGAAATTGGACTTCTCGGATCTAAAATTCACATTTGGAAAATTTAGCATAAAGCTTTTCTTGTTTTATCATACTGAGTACTTGGCGCAAATGAGTTTCATGATCCTTAGCTGACTTAGAATAAACCGGGATGTCATCGATAAATACAATAACTGTCTTATCTAACATCGGATGGCAGACCCGATTCATTAGGTCCATAAAGGCTGTTGGGGCATTCGTCAAGCCAAATGGCATAACAATGAATTCATAATGCCTATATCTAGTCCGAAAAGCTATTTTTAGGATATCTTCCTCCTGAATCTTTAACTAATTCTTGATCTTAGATCTATTTTCAAAAAGAAACTCGCGCCCTAAAGCTGATCAAATAAATCGTTAATTCTGGGTAAAGGGTAACGATTTTTCATAGTAACTTTATTAAGCTCTCGGTATTCTATGCACATCCGCATGATACCGTCTTTCTTTTTTATAAAAAGGATTGGAGCTCCTCACGGAGAACTACTGGGGCGAATAAAGCCCTTATCTAGCAGTTATTGTAACTGTTCCATTAAATCTTGCATCTCAGATGGAGCAAGCCGGTAGGGAGTTTTAGCAATAGGAGTACTCCCCAGAATGAGATCAATACAAAATTCTACCTGTCTCGCAGGTGGTATACCTGGGAGTTCTTCTGGAAAGACATCAAGAAATTCCTGAACAACTGGAATATTATCCAGACATGATGTGGATTTCTGAGTATCAATAATATGAGCTAGATAGGCTTGATAGCCATGCGCCAAATGTCTCTTGGCTCTAGCATAGGTACAAATAGCCAAAGAGGTTTTCTTACGCTCACCATAGATGAACGTTTCTCCCCCACTTGTGGTTCTGATCCTGATTAGCTTATTTTGACATGATATAATGGCATCATATTTGCTAAGCCAATCCATACCGATAACTACATCAATCTTTCCTAAAGGCATAGGAATCAGATCTATTAAGAATTTTTCATTGTCAATTTCTACTTCACAATTTTGAAAAACATTAGCCACATGTATAATCTTGTTATTTGCTATCTCTACATCTAAAGGGGGTTTAATCTGACTGATTGGCACAATGAAATTTTGACTAAACAACTCTAATACAAAGGATCTATCTGTACCGGAATCAAATAGCACACGAACAGGTAATAGGTTTACGAAAAAGGTACCTATCACAATGTCAGGTGCCTCTTTAGCTTCTTCAGTTGTCATCATCTAATAAATACGACTTGGAGGCCTTTATGGTCTTTGGAATCTACCAAGACTAGGGGATCCAGATGGTTTAGGTATTGGTGGCGCCCTACGTCTATTTGTGTTCCTTCTTGGCTCTTGCAGTCAGGGAGGAGGAGGAGGTAGTCTAGTGTTTGGGCATGACTCAGTCTTATGATTCAGTTGATAACATTTATTACAAATCTGTGCGGGTTTGGGGCATTCTCTGCTTATGTGGCCATGTTCGCCACAACTAAAACATGTCCTGCTACCCGCACGACAATCACCCGGATGGAATTTTCCACAATTGGTACACTGTGGGTATCCTTTCCCCCCGAACCTTGGATAGGTTTCATTAGACTTGAACTTCTTACTAGAAGAATCACCCTGTTCAATCCTTCTTTTCGGTGGAGACCGCTCGCGTTTCTTGGTCTCTTGTTCTCGCTCTAAGGCTGCATTCATAAGCTCATCCATGTTCTTCTAATCCTTTGCTGAAACAAAATCAACATAATGGTTCTTGAGCAACTTATTATCATTAATATATTCAGGTAGAAAACGTGCCCTATCAAGAAATGTCATGGAAAAATCATGCACGGATTGTTGCGTTGCCTGATGAGTGTTTAGAATGTCTCTCCGGATATTCTTAAGTTCAGCCAGTAGGGAGAACTTCTGAAGGAATAACTCCTTAAATTCATCCCATGAAAAATTTCGAGCAACATCAGGGCCCTTTACAGCAAGAGTCTAATTCCACCATTCTTTTGCATGACCGCGAAGAAGGTTAGCTAAAAATTTAACTCGTAATTTTTCAGGACATTTGCTTGTATCAAACGTTCCCTCAACATCTTGAATCCTTCTGTAACATAGAAAAGGATTGCTTTCTCTACAGTAAGATGGTGGGTCACAAGCCGAGAAGTCACTATACGTGACTTCCTTTACTCGTCTCGCTAAGTTTGCATTTAATTCTTCTTGGATAGTTTGGGAGATAATATTACCAAAATATTCCTTAAGGTGAGACAATGCTGCTGCCTGTGCCTTAGCTACTTCATGAGAGATCATTTCTTTAATCTCCTTAGCCATGACAACAGGTATGTGAGCGTTTTCATGCTCATCTGTTTCTGGCTGTTCGGGAGTTTCTTCCCATTCATCGTTTACTGGAATATCCACTTGAGTCGGCCATTTAGCTCCTTCTGGATTACTTTTAACCATATCTACGCTGAAAGTTAAACATAGTTCATAATAAGATCTAATATGCATAATCACGCATAAAATAAATGTTATAACAAATTCAATCCTTAAGTATAACACATGTCGATGAATCCTCGTTATATGATGTGATTATTACCACGTTGGCCAGGCATCGTAATAATTCCATCAGATAACCAAGTCACCATTAATATCATATCATACTAAGTTCATGAACGCAATATAATTGCATAACAAGCACATGGCGAACTAGACTATAACTGATACTACATGCATATACGGAAGCGTGTCTAACTCTATAGGTCGCCCAAAGCCTTAGTTTAAGTCTAAGTACCCAACTAATGGTGGATACCTAAATCCCTTAAAGCATACAGCTCTGATACCAACTTGAAACGCCCGGACTAAAAATTATTATTATTAATTTTTTTTAAACTGTGCTACAGTACTGTCAAAAATCTGCAAAAAATTAATCCATATAAAACTTCTCGTTTTGACCCATTCATACCCAAACGTCCATTTTAACCCAAAAACATAATATACATTTACACATAAGAGTTATTCGCAATACACACTATTCGCTTAGACCCGTACATGAGAAAAATGGGTCATAATGGGTATGAATGACACTACGCCAAATACTCCCTTTAACTTCTAAACATAACATGCACTAGATATTAAGTAGCTAGAATCTACGGTTATAAAAACCATAACACAAAAGCGTTGTCCTAGAGCATTTCATGGTATTAGAGAAGGTTTAGGATGAGCTCGATTACCCACAAGCTCCACTAGAGGCTAACCGGCGACCCTTTTTCCTTTGGGCTTCGTATCGCTAGACTCACCTATAAGAAAACATAAGTGAAGCAACGTAAGCAAATGCTTAGTGAGATAACATATATAATATTTTAATTAAAAACATGCCGATAGAAGTTTCATATCTACTGCATTTAGTTCTTTGATTGATATCATCCCAACTACATTAGACCATGGTTATGATGTTGAGTTAGCTGACGGTAGGATAATTTGGGTTAATACACTTATACGGGGTTGCACTCTAAACTTTCTAAATCATCCATTCAACATTGACTTGATGCCCGTAGAGATAGGTAGTTTTGACGTCATTATCGGTATGGACTGGTTAGCTAGATATCATGCCGTAATCGTTTGTGATGAGAAACTTGTTCGTGTTCCCTTTGGAGACAAGACTTTAATTTTTCATGGTGACGGAAGCAACAATGGTCACAAGTCCCGATTGAACATCATCTCGTGCACCAAGGCACAAAAGTATTTGCTGGAGGGATGTCCTATCTTTCTAGCACAGGTTACTATGAAAAGGGCGGAAGACAAGTCGAAGGAGAAGCGACTTGAAGAAGTACAAATAGTTCAAGACTTTCCTGAGGTATTTCCCGAGGACTTGTGGTTTCGTGTGTTAAGTATAGTATATATCTCTATAGTGCAAACTTTCACTAACCAAGATACCGTAAGTAATTAATCACTTATCGACTTGGCTCCATCGAGATGAAGGAGTTGTCGGACAATTAAAAGAACTTTTCGGAACAAAAAGGCTTTATAAGGACCCGTGCCTCAACCTTGGGGAGCTCCGGTCTTCGTTTGTCAAGAAGAAAGATGGATTCTTCCTGGATGTGCATTGATTACCGAGAATTGAATAAGCTGACGGTTTAAAGAATCGTTTATCGCTCCTCCAAGGTTTGTTTATTTGTTCGTTCAACACAAGGTTCGAGTATCTACTCAAAGATTGACCTCGAGGGTCGTGGTTTTCATCAACTAAGGGTTCGTGGAAGAAAGATATTCCCAAAAGACCGCTTTCTGAAACTCAGATACTGGACAATTACGGTTAGTTTCAAGTCTTATGCCAGTTTGGTTTGACTAATGCACCGCTGTATTTATGGATCTCATTGAATGGGTGTTCACAAATACCTGGATAAATTTAGTTATTGTCTTTATAGACGATATTATGATTTACTCGGAGAACAAGCAAGAGTATGCAGAGCACCTCAAGAGTTTAATCTTTTTTGGAGTTGCTTAAGAAGGAACTGTTGTATGCCAAATTCTCTAAATGCGTTTTTGGATCCATAAAGTACAGTTACTGATCACTTGTGATCGACAGTCAGGGTATTCCATGTGGATCCTTGCAAGATTGAATCATCAAGTTTGGGCATCTCCTAGTCTGCAACGGAGAGTTTGGTCGTCACATTTTTGGGTACCTAAGCTGGCTACTACGAAGATTCTTGAAGGATTCTCATAGATCGCCAAGCCAATGACCAAGCTTTGGATTAAAAAAGAAGTTCAAGTTTGAAGGGGAGTGAGAAGGCAGATGAGGCAAACTTTTCAGTTGATAAAGAAAAAGTTGTGTAGTGCACCAAATTCTAGCGTTTACCCCGAAGAAATGAAGACTTTATTCGCTTACTGGGCATGCTTCAATCAAAATGGTTGTGGCAGCTGATAATGAAAAGAGGGAAAAGGTGATTGCTTATGCATCAGACAACTTAAAGTTTCCTGGAGAAAAAAATTCACACTCATGATCTGGAGGTTGGCGCGAGTAGTATTGCTTATAAGATTTTTGGAGGATTATCTGTACGGGAACAAGGTGTACAGTGTTTCATGACCAAAAAAGCTTACAACACATCCTCGTTCAGAAGGAAGTAAAAAATTAACACTGAAGAACTACGCCGTTGTTGGAATTGCTTTAGTGATTATTATTGTTGAAATACCGCCTATCACCCAGGAAATAGCAAATGTAGTGGCTGATGCATTGAGCAGAAAGGAACGAATAAAGCCATTACAGGTTTGGGCCTTAGTTATGACTATCGGTTTGGACCTTCCCTAGCGGATTTTGGACAAGGCTAAGATTGCAGGCGAGAGAGTGAGGGGGTGTGGTGGAAAACCAGAAAACATACAAGACCGAAAGACGTAGGGAGGTATGTTGATGAGAATTCGATTAAGGACCACAGAGAAAAGCCCACATGAAGGAGAATTGGAACCACGTGAGGACGGGGAAAATGTTGTCTAAACAACAAAAGTTGGTTGCCGTGCTTCGGTGACTATGGGCTTTCTAATTATGCATGAGTCTTCACAAGTATATTTTTGTTCACCCGGGTTCCGTAAATATTGGTACCAGGAATTGAAATAAAGAAACTGTTTTGGTGGCCTAACATGAAAGCATGCAATTGACCAACCTATGTTAGAAAGTTTGACGTGTTTAAGAGTCAAAGAACGCAACACTAAAAACCATCTTGGCTTATGGTACAACAACGATTCTCTTGAATGGGAAAATATCACAATGGAAATTGTCAACCAAACCTTACATAAGAAGCTTAGTGGAGGAAACGACACCATTTGGGTAATTGTAGACCGACTCACTAGTCTGCTTAACTTTTTACCAATGAGGAAAAAATGCCCTATGGACAACTAGCAAGAAGACTTTGTACTTGAAAGAAGTGGTCACAAGGCATGGGATACCAGTCTCGATCATTTGCGATCGTGACCCCCGGTTTACGTCAAATTTCTGGTGGTCCATTTTCAGAAAAGCTTTGGGTTACTCGGGCTGGATATGAGTTCGGCATACAATTCCAGGAGATGAAGGACAAAGCGAAAGAATATCATTCAAACACTTGAAGATTTGTTTACTCGCTTGCTGTGATAGGTCTTGGGTATGGTTGGGAAAGGTTTGAACTTACCGCTGATGAATTCTGTCCAACAATAGCTATCATGTAGTATTATAGTGCCCCCATTCGAAGGCACTTTATTGGCCGATATTTTGAAAACTGTCGATCGCTGTTGTGTTGGGCCGAGTCGGGATGCTCGGCCCCTCTTACAGGTCCCATAACTGTTCATGTAACAACCGAGAAATTGTCCAATTTAAGCAGAGAATGCAAGTGCTCGTGAATCGCAAAAAGGTTACGCCGATGAAGGCGGTATAGCCTCTTTGAGTTTGCTGGCTGTGTGATCGAGTTTAATGTTAAAGGTATAACCTTGGAAAAGGGGTCGTGCATTTTGGAAAACGGGGAAGGAAGTTGAAACGAAGGTATATCGGGACCTTTCAAGGGGGTAGCCAAAGGGGAACAGTTGATTATAGACTCTCGCATACTACCTTAATATTGAGCAGAGGTTTCGTAGCACATTTCATGTATCCAATCTAAAGAAAGTGTTTATATGACAGAATTGGGCGTGAGATCAAGAAGTTAAGGCGATAGATCGTTAGTTCCCTCGTCAAAGTTCGATGGAACTCCAAGAGGTGGTCCAGTGTTCACGTTGGGAACGCCGAAGATCAAGTTTCCACAAGAAATGTCTTCTGACTGCCTCTTCACCAAGAAAACCGCCACCCTCGGTGAATGTTGAATCTTGGCTTGGGACAAGGCTCAACTTAAGGGCGGACCGGTACGGGATGACTGTAACAGTTCTCATTTTCTTGGTTTATTTTTCAAACTTTATTTAATGCCATTATTTATTTTTTAGTGTTTTTCGCGTTCGTTTTAATTATTATCTTATAGTTAAATTGCGTAATCTAATATTCAACGTTCAATGTTAACGGACAACCAAAAAATTAGAGTTTACTTCATGAAGTGTTAATTTGATTATTAGAGTATAATTTATAACTTTTCATTATTTATTTGTGTTGGTTAGGTAAAAACGCTTTCGTTTACGCAATACAATTTAACATTCGGTACGTAACCGGAAGACCTTTTACGACCTATCTACATTGAACAAATACCCACATTTTTACCCTATACTCAAAATTTAATTATTTTTCTCATTATTCATCTTAAAACCAGGGTCGGTAATAGGTTTTTACACATGATATAATTCATTTAATCACATATTAAGAATTTCCTATTGAATAAACCTTAACATATTGTAGCTTAAGGCTCATGGTTCTTGAGATTGGGCTTGGTCACATATTACATCCCCCCCCCATTCCATTTTAGCCATGAGAAGTTCATAGGGAGGAGGAGTTGTCTTTTGTCCTTTTCCATTTATACCATTCACTCCCATGGGGTTCAATGTAAGGTTGATTTCATTAAGTTGCCAAGTTACTATATAAAGAAAAGCACCTAAGGTCTACCATTTTAATCTTTACACTTTCTACCAGCAATATCATGCAAAAACTCTCTCTTTGAGCCTCATTACCCACGGCACCTCTTTCAACATTTAGGGTTTCATTTTAATTTTTCAATCGCCAAGGCAATCCAGCATTCAAGTGTTATTATAAGGTTACCTAAGACTACTCAAGGAGTTGGCAAGCTTGGATTCGGGTTTTTAACAAGGTATTATCAAGTAAAACATATTTGGGTTTTTGATTAGGGTTTTGATTTTGAGGCTCTTGGGTTGAGGATACTCTTGTGTTCATCATCCCATATCTTCTATCAAGGATTCTATTTAAAGTATTTCATGTTCATTTATTCATTTCTATTGTTATACATACTTGTTGCATAGTTAATCACCACCCTAGATTCACTTATTGAGTTATATGATGTATTTGATGTTTTCTCATGGACATAATGACCATGGACAATTAGAGGTCTAAATATCATGTTAGTTATAACCGGTATAACATTGGTAAAATATATGGTTGAATGGTTTTAAATATATTTGCATTGTAAAATAATTGTTTAATTAGAAACCCTAATTTTATTTTTATAGCTACTATCTGAAATTAGAAACTATAGACCCTTATGTTTTATTTTTTTATAAAATACAATAGTGCTCATTTACAAGGACGTGAGCATGTAAGGAACCGGGAAAAAATAAAAAAACGGAATTATAATCGGAACAAGTTTATGGATTTTACTATGGTATATCTAATTAATTCTATATAAAAAACAATTTTTATAATAATGTTGTTATTAGTAAATACTTCTGTTACATCAGGGATTTAAATTTTTATAAAAATTTAATATTTTTGATTAAGTTTTCTTAATACTAATCCAAGGTCATGAGGTATCTCTGTGGAAACAGGAATCTATATCGAACGAGTTATGACTTTATACAGTTACGTATAATTAATTGTATATTAATTGTTTATATATTAAAACTGTGATTAAACAGTAAAAGTTACTGTTCATCAGAAGGGTTAATTCTTATATACAAATATGATATTTTGATATAATTTTTTTAATACGGAGTCGTGCGGACATAAGAAACGTTATTAAAACGGTTGTATAGTCGAAACGATTTAAAGATCATGAGGTTTTAAAAACCTCGCGCGCATGACTTTTTATTTCTTATTCAATCTTTTTATGAAAACATTAAATTTATAATGACATATCTTTATTAAATCATACATTTTTACAATATGGATGCGTTAGTAATTAAAATATAAATTATTTTCTTTACGAGTTACAAGTATATTCTATTTATCTTAACAAAGTACGGAGGTTAATTATTGTTTTAATTTTAAAGAATTAATAAAAACTATTTAGGTTGGTGGTGTTATCTATACAAACATGTGATGTTTTTATTTATATATAATAATATATACTCATACGGCCTATTAATTAATTAGGTTGCATTCAAATTCTGCGGGCGATGTCACTTCATTTGATTTAGATAATCATAACATTCACACTTTACGGTGAGTTCATATTAGCCGCTTTTATACAATTACATTGTTTTCAACTTTGGGGTGTGATACAAGGCATCATTTTTACATTTGGACGCAAGTACTCTTTTAAAACATTATTTTCGGTTTGGGCTTAAAGTAGCGAATACCTATATTGCCCACTATAGATGAACTGTCTCATGCTAGTTATCGAGCGCGAATGTTATGAATAGATCTATTTTTTAAGATTTGACATCCCCTGTTCGGGTGTGTGGTATGCGTCATCAGTTTTGAAGAATATGAAACAACAAACGTATACATGTCGGAACAATTTGGATGTCATTAGCGGGTTTGTTGATCATTACATGGGCACATTTGTGCTTTAATTTGCATATATATATGTCGAGCTTCGGTGTATGTCATGAGCTTAGTGCTCTACAGTAATTTTCTTTTATAGTTATTGTATGTGTTAATGTCTTACTTGGTAATCTTTGTGGTCCTATTTCTATAACATTTACTAAACTTGGAATTCACAAACTTTTTGTTGAAGTTTTATATAAGCTGTTTTCTCAGGTCATAAGGTACAGAAGGAAAAAAGGATACATTGTGGTCATTCAGTTTTGGGAGTAATTACTAGTAAAGTTTTGGATGCTATTTACATTTTGGGAATATTTGTTGATGTCTTTATTCTTTAATTTTCATCGATTTGAAACTATTTAAGCTTCGGGCTATTGTAACATAACAAGTCTATTTATGCCAATGTATTCATGTTTGACGACTCCATTAAGAGGTCCGTTATCATGTCTTGTGCTATTGATCTATGAAGTAACACTCGCCAACCCATATTTCCGCTGCGACCCATTTTGGGGGTGTTACAGACCTTGTTTTCCTTGGCACAACATTTTTCTTGAATAACTTTAGAACATTAGCTTCATTATTCAACATTTATGAATAGTAAATTGTCATCTTCAACTTATGTCTAGAGATACATATCTTTCTTCTCGTTCATTCAATTGCTTTTGCTTTCTCACTCATTCCATTTTCTTGCTCGTGTAGTAACGTGAATCCTGTTGTCATTATTGGACATGCTATCATCAATCAATTTATATCCGGTATTCATTCCAAAACTGAATTTTCCTTCTTTGTGTTTGTATAATTTAGTGATTAGGTAATCTTCTCCTTCTCTGTGCATTTTAGAGTTTGATCTTTGCAGGGATATTATTGTTGCATGAAAGTATAAGTCAAGCATATTTTAAGATTGGTGTGGCGGGTGTTGAAACATCTTAGAAATCTTTGTTTGGTTGGTGGATATGTCAAACTATTTGCCATCCAAAACTAGTCCTAAATTTATTGATGCGATGTCAAAATTGCAGATGTGACACAATTCCCAAAGTATCTGAAAGAATTTGAAAGGTCTAGTTGTTCCCAGTTTGTGTGCTTTTCTTGTATGTTCCTGTTCTTAGAATACATCTCTGAATTTCTCTCCCTGATTGACGAAAGCACTCTTATAACAATCAAATGTTGACGATAGGAAGTCATTTCTTGACTCAATAGGGTTCTTCATCATAACCAGTGTCCTTAATAAATTCGAGGAATTTTGTTTTCTGTGGGAGGTAGGTATATGTTTATAGGTGTCAGGCGGAGTTTTCTGTAGATATAGTGCAGAATAGTTCAAGCTTTGAGAGTGAAAGTTGTCGTGCGTCAAGTTGAATGTGAATGAGGTTTTTTGTATTGGGATTTTGATTGTTGGTTGTCCAGAAATCTGGTTCGTAGGTTTATCTTAGGTACGGATGAGTTAAGGAAAACGGCTTTGTTCAGTTTTGTGGTGTCTTTAATTCCAACAACAAATAACATTATGGGTATTATATAATGGTTGAATAAGAAGCGAACACGCTAGTTGTTCTTCTTGATGACTAGGTTGTTAGCTCGTGGAACCAACAGCGTCTTCAGGGGACAATTGTTGCATGAGGATTGCTTCCTTGACATGTTCGGTAATCTGGAGGAATATTTTCTCAAATTTGATTAGTTTTAATCATGAATACAAACTTTATGAACATTTATTTCCCATTTTCTGTTTTTATTCTCTCAGTATCTGTTTCGTATATGGACGGGAATTTATTTTTGTCATACTTTTGTCATGTTTTTGTCTCATTGTGCCTTTATTACTTGCTTGTGGTGACACAAGATGTTGCTATTTTATTTTTCAGACATTTTTATCTCTCGTTCTGTTTTTTGTTTATCCTCACTTAAAATAAGTTCTTGGTATACTATTTTTTCAAGATAAAAAAGATGAAAAAATGTACTGAGATTTTTCATGTTTCTCTTGCTTATATAAGTGTTCATTCGTACAATTTTTAGAAGTAATATAATCTTTATAGGCGTAGAAAAAACTTTTTCTGAAACTTTTATTTCGCATTGAGATGTGTGTTGTTCTTTAGTGTAAGTGACCTTGAGCCTCGTGAGATACAATTATTTGTTAAGGGGATGCATTATCAGTTTTAAAGGTGACAACTAGCCCTATAGCCATCCTGATTTATCAGGCAACTCTTAGTCAATATTATTTTCAATAGTAGAATAAAAAAAATAAATTTTGTTTGGAATATTCAAGTTGAAAAGGCATTGTGTTATTTTAATAATCAATAGATTATGACGTGTTAAAAATTACATGTAGCAATAAAATTTATAAAAAATCTACAAACAATAATCTATCTATTATTTTTGGAAATATCTCGTACGAGATTAACTGCCTCGGGAAATACCACACATAGTAAAGTACTGGCATAGTATCACTTCCACTAGTGGGGTTACTTCGACGGACGACTCTGAGTATTATAAATATTTCCTAGTACTCTGTGTGAGTGTTACGAGTGACTTATCCAATAAACACATTTAATGAGAAAGATAGTTTATTTTGAAATATTCTTATATCTTAAACGGCATGTCACTACAACGTCGATCACTGGCACGTTTTTGGATATAAAAATATTTGTTAAACTATTTTTGACATTATCACAGATAACAGATAGAACATGTATTCAATCACATGGAAACATAATCAATTTCATATCAAATGAACTTAATAGGCATTGGATTATGAAAGCCAACTTGGTTCAAACGATCAAAGTCCAAATGGAAACGGTTGACGGAACAGTTCAAAGGCAAAGGTTTCAAAATCCATAGACATGGTCAAACTAAGTCAACGATCTAATCATCTAAGTTCGAGGTTAATGAGTATTTAGGAGATATCCATTTTAACTCATTTTAAATAATTCTGTTCATTTTAGTGTTTTTGAAAAACGTTAACACTTTTGAAAAAGTAATATTACAGTTTATTTAAAAAAAATTAGACTATGTTGGAATTATTTAAAAACTTTTACATTTTGATAAAAATTTTTAATGTGTTATTTATTCTACTAGTCATTGGGTTTGCTCCAAACATTGGCTTTAATATTTAATGGCTTGTTGACTTAGTCTTCTAAAAAAAATAAATTGGACCATGTGGTTCTGACGGGTTTTTGGTTTGGCACTTTAGCCGGTTTCGTTGGGATTTTAAGCCAGACCAAAAAGGTTGGTGGGCTTTGGACCCCCAACCAAAGGTTTAAAAGTGGCCTTATTTAGGTTGTGGGCGAGTGGACACTAACCGACCAACCATGGAGTGGTTCGGTGGTGGTTAAACCAACCAAAACCATGGTGTTCGGTTGTGGTAGACATATACCAAACCAACCATGGTGGTTCGGTGGGTTTATTCCAAACTGTCCAACCTAGTTTCGATGGCTGGTTTTGCTTTACCCCGACCAACAGGTGGTTTGGTGGAGAATGAAAATATACCAGGTGGTGGTACGGTGGTGCAAACACGCCAAAACCGTTCCTGAGTGAGATCGTTTTGATACCGATCATGTGGTTCGGTTGGTGTATGGTGAAACGATCTACAAGGTTTCTGTGGATAACAAGTTAACGATCCTTTGTGGTTTCTTTCGAGTCTTCCAACCTTGTTACAAAGCATCAACATTACCATGGTTCTTCAAACTATTTAAAACCTAAAAACTATTTCACAATCTTGCAATCCGGAACACTTAGTGCAACTTCAAAAATTTCAAATTCTTTATTGTGTATAGGTAGTGATTAAATCCTTTAATGTTTTAAACGTGTTAGTTTAAACATTCTTACACACATTTTATCATAAACGATCAATAACGCGAATCCTTGTGGTCCGGTTCATGAAACACGAGACAAACACCCCTATTTGATACATTCAATTCAAATGATATTTGTTAAAATCGAAGTTCACTAGTTATTTATCATCATTAACCTAACAAAAGCCTCATAAATTTGACATCTAAATCACTTTCATATTTATGAACCTAAATAAAAAATCTTTGATTTTTCAAAGTTTTATGTGAAAAGATGTAATAATTTTTGAACATTATGAATGTAAGAGATGATTATAAACAATATTCGTGTTTTACCTTTTGATCAAAAACAATTTCTTGTTTTTCTTGTGGTCTGGCCGAGCTATTAAAGAAAATGGAACAAAGAAGAAATTTTTTTGGTGTGAATAGTGTGTTGTGTTGTGTGGGGGGGGTCGTGTTGGTTGGTTAAGGGTTATTAAGGGGCGTGGGTTTAGAACATACAATTTACATGAAACTTATTAGGGATATGATTTAGCTTGTCATACACAAGCTTAAAAGGAACTTGAGCCATAAGAGGGGTGTTTGGTTCGTGGCTTATGCAACCACACAAACACAATTTCTAAAAATTAACACTATGAATTGATGTTTATGGTACACTAATAAGGTACCCATCATATAACCAAGTTCCTATACAAAATAACAAGTGTTCTTGGTGATTTCTTAAAAATAAAACTTCACATAATCATGTAAAATTCTACAAGAACACTCAATAAGCATAGAAACACCCTCTTTAAGCATTATCCAAGATTGGAAAATCATATAATATGAATTCAATAACTTAAGGAATGATTCTTACCTTAAATTGATTGAGGAAAACCTTAGAATACACCTTATTGAGTCTATATGGGGTATTATTTGCCCAATTCAAGCTTTAAAATCAACCTTGCATCAAAACCCTAAGAATGAGTTAGAGAGAGAGTGTGTGACGTGATGAAGGAGGAAGGAGGGAAGAATACAGTAGATGGTTCCAGGTTGATAAGTTATACTTACCATAAATTCTTGTTTCATTATTTAGCAAAATTAGTCCCTCCACATAGAGCCATTACATAGATAGTCCTCATCTTTTTAAAACTATGTTCAATGAAAATCCTTAAAGTTAACAAGAGTATATGAGGATAACTAAAGTCAACTAGAAAGCGTATAAATTAGTGATATATCATTACCGTAGAGATTAGGGTGTTACAAAACTTGGCCTAAAGTTTTTGTTTTACCCCTAACACTTTAATTATGAAACTAATTAGCATATTAGGTCCTAAAGATAGTTAACAAATAAAAGTTAAACTATATTCCCTTAAGTGAGTAAATACTTTTCACAAAAAACATTTTCATAACACTTTTTTAAAAATTTATTTTATAAAAATAATTTCTCCCCCTCAAATAAATGCCGTTTTCTATATAAAAAGCTGTAGAATTTGTTTGAGTGTTCGAATTCTCTTATTTGTTTTTCCTGATGAAATTAATTCTGATGAATTCTTTTTGATCATTTTTGGAAATTTTTATATGAAAGCTTCGTTCTCCCCCTTGAACAAAGACCGTAGACTATTTAAAGATTTTTTGGATTTGTTCGAGCGTTCAAATTTTCTTGAAAATCTTTTTCTTTTAAATGACAATAACTGATTCTGATTTTATTTCCAGCATTTGAAAAAATTTGTTTAACTCGAGCATGTTTGATAAACACTTTTTGAGAAAAATTACTCGAAGTTTAAGAAAATTGATCTTTTAAGGACAAAATGCATTTTTTAACGTCCGTTTTCCTTTTTAGAAAGCGCGGGTTGTGTGGCAAAATATACACAAGCCTCTTGAGTTTCAAAACTTGGAATGTTTTGAATCTTTAAACTCAAGACCGAAAAGACTTCTCTTTTCGTTGGTAAGGATAACTTCATTGACACGTACAATTTCCTTTTCTTCGAGAAACCGGGTTGTTATCTGATATGTGATAGCAAGCCATAAGAAAATTTGAGAAGACATGTTTTAAAATGTTTTAAACTTTTAGTTGAAATTTATCTACAATCCCGTGTCATTATTGAATGACATTTATAAGGTCGTAAATATTATTGATTCTAAAAGACATGTCAAGAAGATTTTTTATGGTTTTGAAATTTTCTGATTTTGAACTTTCTTTTTGAATTTTATATTTTTCTATTTTGTTTTTGAAAAATATTTTTGAAAAAATGAAAATCTTTTTGTTTGTTTTTGTTTTATAAACTATTCTACGTATAGTACATGTGATACATGAAGTAGTAATCTGAATTACTCTTCGTCTTCTTCTGACTCTGCAAGATTTTTCAGCTCTTCAGGCATCATGCTCTGCATGCCTAGGCATTTAACTAGAAAGTCGAAGCGTTCTCTTGCGAGTGCTTTAGTGAATATATCCGCCAGCTGATAACCAGTTATGACAAAGTAGAGTTCAACAATCTTAGTTTCAACTTGTTCCTTGATAAAATGGTATCTGACCACAATGTGTTTCGTCCCGGAGTGTTGCATGGTGTTGCTAGATAAGGCAATGGCACTCTGGGAGTCGTAGTACAAAGGAATCTTGTTGTAATCAAATCCGTAGTTAGTTAGCTGAGACCGCATACATAGGATCTGTGCACAGCAACCGAACAAGGAGATATATTCAGCTTTAGTAGTGGATATTGCAGTACACTTTTGCTTCTTAGACGACTAGCTTACTAGCTTTTCACCTAAAAATTGTGCACTACCCGATGTACTTTTCCTTGAATCTTGATAACCTGCATAGTCAGCATCTGCAAAAGCCGTTAAATCAAATTCGGTGTCCTTCGGATAACAAAGTCCCATGTTAATGTATTTAAACACAACCAGTTTCAACACAGCCACTAACCGAGTTTCCTTAATTAGACTCAAGTCCTGCAGTTCCTGTATTTAATCCAGGAGATGATCCAATTGCTTGTCTCAACAAAGCAATGGCATTTATGTCTGCTGTAGCTGCCTCACGCTTCCTTTCAACCAACAATCAACTTAGAACTTCCTCTAATCCGAGAAATCAGGCCACTATTCAAGATGGCAGAGTCACTGTGCAACAAGTTCAAGGGAGACAAGTACAGAGTTATGCTGGTACAGGAAATAAGGGAAAATCTACAAGTTTAGGGGAAACAATGCAGGTGGACAGGCAAGGGTTGTTAAATGCTATAATTTTCAAGGTGAAGGACACATGGCTAGACAGTGTACTAAGCCTAAGAGGCCAAGGAATTCTGCATGGTACCAGGAAAAGATGTTGTTAGTTCAAGCATAGGAATCGGGGCAAATTTTAGATGAAGAGCAATTAGCATTTCTTGCGGATCTAGGGATTCCAGATGGTCAAGCTGTTCAGACAGTAATTCCACAGAATGCAGCTTTCCAAACTGATGACTTGGATGCTTATGATTCCGACTGTGATGATATATCTACTGCAAAAGCGGTTCTAATGGCCAATCTCTCAAACTACGGTTCAAACGTTCTCTCTGAGGTACCACATTTTGAAACCTATCAAAATGATATGGATAATCAAAGTGTACAAGCGATGCAGCATTTTGAACAAACACCTATTGTTGATTTTCCAGAGAATGAGATAACAAGTGATGGTAATATCTTTCCGTACTCTCAATATCTGCTAGAAACACAATAGGCAGCTGTTCAAGATACGAATTCGTATGTACAACAAGATTCAATGATACTATCTGTGATTGAACAAATGTCTGAACAACTGATTAATCATGTAAATAATTAGGATAAGGCTAATAAGGAAACACATAGTGAATCCTTAACCGCTGAGCTTGAGAGATATAAGGAACGAGTCAAAACTTTTAAACAAAGACTTAATACTAATTTAAGTAGTCGTGAAAAGTTAATTGATTCTCAAATGGATGACATGATTTGGGATAGACTTGCACTTAAGCAGCAAATTGACTAACTTGAACAAAATCTTTCTAATTAAATCAAGGAAAAGGAATCATTATTGCAAACATTTACTGTTTTCAAAAATAATTCTAAAGAAAAGGAAAGTAAATATTTGGACAAGGAAATTGATTTAGAAAAAAAAATAAAAGAACTGAATAATATTGTATATAAAGTGGGTCAATCTGCTCAAACAGTGTACATCTTAACAAAGCCTCAAGTTTTTTATGATGACACCCACAAACAGGAACTTGGCTATCAAAATATGTTTTATCTTAAGAAAGCTCAGCGGATTAAGCCAACTTTGTATGATGATAGTGTAATATCTAGGCAACATGATGTGATCCCTGTGACTGATGAGGAAGAGACATTGATTTTGGAGGAAGTAAGTCGATCTAAAATGCTTGCAAAACAAAATGATCCAATTTCAATAAAACAGAAAATTAATGTTTCTCCAATTAATTATGTTAAGTTAAATCAATTGTCTGAAGATTTTGGAAAACATTTTGTTCCACAACAAGAACTGTCTGCAGAACAAGCTTTCTGGTTACAAACTTCGAACCCTAATACTGAACCATCTGACACTTCACCTGTCAAAATTGAGGCTCCCAGTGAACTTCCCAAGGTAAGTGTGATAAATACAAGTCTTAAAAAGCTTAAATACCATCTTGCCAGTTTTCACACTGTGGTGAAAAAGAGGACCACACCTGACGCTATAACAGAGGGTTCATGGGGGTTTAAACACACTAAAGTTGTTTTCATAAATGAAATTATTCCATTTTTAAAGACCTTAAAAGACATATTTAATATTTTTGATAAAGATCTGCTAAATGAAATAACAAAAGTACAAATTCTTTTTAACCAAATGTAAGCTGCTATTCAACAGTGTTCTGTAGACAAACAATGCTTTGAAATTCATAAAAAAGAACTTTTTCTTGACAATGATCGACTCTTACACCAAATCATGTCTCAAGATGTTATACTTACTGTGATGAATTCTACTGCTATTTTTGGTGATTATGTGAATCTGGAAATGAAGAAAAGCGAGTCTTGTAACAAGTGTCTAGATCTTGAAACTGAGCTTGTCAAAAAGAAAAATATGGTTGAACAATATGTCTATACTGAACTTTCAAACAGTTTTTCAAAACTAGAAAAACATTGCATTTCTCTTGAACTTGCAATACAACTTAATCAACAAATTTTTCAAAAGGACAAATCATGTGAGAATCAAAATGCTCCAGAATATTTTGAAAACAATGATTTGAAAGCTCATCTACAAGAAAAGGACACCACAAACAACAAGTTGAGGAACCATATTAAATCTTTGAGAAAAACTAATAAGAAAGATAGAGTGAAACAAGATATGGATGAGATTGAAACCATAAACATTGAATTGGAGCATAGTGTGGCCAAATTACTTTCTGAAAATGAGCTTTTGCATAAAGAAATTAGACATTTGAAAAAGATTTACAAAGATCAATTTGATTTAATTAAAAAGACACGTGTCCTTACTAAAGAACATAGTGACTCTTTGATTGCTAAATTGAATTCTAAATATATGGAAAATGCGGATTTAAAAGGCCAAATTCAAGAAAAGATTTTTGTGACAACATCATTACAAAATGAATTAAGGAGATTAAAAGGAAAAAATGTGCTTGATAATGCCGCCATAATAACTAATGCCACTACTATCACTCCAGGAATGTTTAAACTTAATTTAGAACCACTATCTCGAAAGTTGATGAACAATAGGGAATCTCACATAGACTATCTTAAGCACACTCAGGAATATGTTGATACTCTTTGGGAAATAATTGAAGAAGCTAACGCAATACATCCTTTAGATAGTACGTTAGACTCATCCTGTAAGTATGTTACACGAATTCAAGATTTGCTAGTTTATGTTAGAGATACATGCCCTAGTGTCATCAAACCTAGTAAGAAGTTAGTTGTTGTCACACCGCCGAACAAAAACAAGAAACTTAGGTTTGCCGAACCTGTCACATTACCAAGTAACACCAAACAACAAGTAGGTTCCCACAACACACCAGATTCTAACAAACCTATGTTGACTTCTATAGGATTGAAGGGTTCTACTAGTGCTAGCAGATCACAACCTTTGGGCAATTCAAAGAATAATAGGATCTCGCAAACAACCAATAGCAACCAGAAGAATAAAGTAGAAGACCACCTTAGGAAATTTAAATCTAAGTCAAATAAAACGAATCGTGTTGTTGAACTTATTTGTAATGCAGATGTTAAGCATTCAATGTTAAATGCGAATTCAGAATTAATTTGTGCTACTTGTAATCAGTGTATGTTTGATGCAATCCATGATATGAATGTTCTTGATTTTGTGAATGATGTGAATGTGCGTTCTAAATCTAAGTCTGCTAAGAATAACAAAAAGCAAAATATTTGGAAACCTACGGGTAAAGTGTTCACTGAAGTTGGATATAGGTGGAAACCCACAGGAAGAACTTTCACTTTAGTTGGTAATTCTTGCCCTTTAACTAGGTTCACTTCCACTAAAGTAGTGCCTCTTAAGGGAACCACTTCTAAATCAGTAGAAACACAAAAACCAGAGATTAATGTCTATTGCAGGAGACCCAAACAAATAAAATCTGTAGGTTCGAGTAGTAAATCTAAGATTGTAGAATCTAGGATTTCTAACAACTCGGAACCCAATCAATCTTGGGGATCCAATGCTTCAGATGTTCCATCTTCTTCTTTTTTTTGTCGATTTCAGGCTGTCCAGATTGTAGTTTGGTATCTGGACTCCGGATGCTCCAAGTATATGACAGGGAACCGCTCTCAGCTTATCAACTTTGTTTTAAAATTTATGGGTACTGTAAGATTCAGCAACGATCAGATAGCAAAGATTTTGGGCTATGGGGATTATCAGCTGGGAAATGTTACGATCTTAGGTTTATTATGTGGAAGGGTTAGGTCACAACTTATTCTCGGTCGGACAATTTTGTGATTCCAATCTTGAGGTTGTATTTCGCAAACACACCTGCCACATTCGTGACTTAGATGGTGTGGATTTACTCAAGGGATCAAGGGGCTCAAACTTATATACATTGTCTTTGGATAATATGATGTCTACCTCTTCCATCTGTCTCTTGTCTAAGGCGTCTAAAACCAAATCTTGGTTATGGCATCGAAGATTATCTCATTTAAACTTCGAGTACATCACTCAACTGGCCAAACAAGGAATGGTTCATGGGCTACCAAGATTAAAGTTTCAGAAAGATCACTTATGTTCTACCTGTGCTTTAAGAAAAAGCAAGAAACACTCCTACAAACTAAAAGATGAAGACTCCATTTTAGAAAAGCTCTATCTATTGCATATGGACCTTTGCGGGCCAATGAGGATTCAAAGTATCAATGGAAAGAAATACATTTTGGTGATTGTTGACGACTACTCTCGGTTCATGTGGGTAAAATTTCTAAGATCGAAGGATGAGGTTTTAGAGTTCGTGATTAAATTTCTAAAAATGATTCAAGTTCGTCTCAATGCAACAGTCTGAAACATAAGAACGGATAATGGCACTGAGTTTGTCAATCAGACACTCAAAGCTTACTATGAAGATGTCGGGATTTCACACCAAACATCGGTTGCATGCACCATGTTGATATTTTCAAAGGCTCTATTATTTCTCTAGGCAGAAGCAGTGGCGACAACATGTTATACACAGAACTGACCCTTGATTAGAAAATGTCACAATAAAATACCTTATGAACTTCTCCATGACAAGAAGCCTGACTTATCATATCTCCACGTCTTTGGTGCTCTCTGTTATCCCACCAATGATAGTGATGATCTTGGCAAGTTACAACCAAAAGCAGATATTGGAATCTTCGTAGGCTATGCTCCAGCAAAGAAAGCATTCCGGATCTACAACAAAAGGACCCGTGTGATCATTGAAACAATTCATGTAGATTTTGATGAGCTGATGGCAATGGCTTTTGAACAATTCAGTTCAGGACCCGAGCTTCAACTTATGACTCCTGGAACATCCAGTTCAAGACTCGTACCAAACCTTGTTCCTCAACCACCTGTTGTCCCACCAACCAAAAATGATTGGGATCTTCTGTTCCAACCTATGTTCGATGAATACTTCAATCCTCCTCCATGTGCTTTATCTCCAGTTCCAGTAGCTGTTGCTCTACAAGTTGTTGATCTAGACGGTTCACCTTCATCAACCTCCATTGATAAAGATACACCTACAACAAGTACTTCATCAACTCACGAACAAGAACAATCCCCAATCAACTCATAAGGTGTTGAAGAAACAGTACCAAATGCACATTTTGATGATCCATGTCGTGAACCTCTTCATGAAATTTCTACTTCTCAAGAATCATTGTCAAATGAGCAGTCCTCTCACTCTTTATTAGAAGTGATTGGTAAATGGACTAAGATTCATCCATTAGCAAACATGATTGGAAACCCGTCTTGACCAGTCTCCACCCGAAAGCAACTCCAAACTGATGCCATGTGGTGTTACTTTGATGCCTTCCTCACTTCTGTCGAACCAAAGAACTTCAAAGAAGCTATGCTCGAATCATCATGGATTGAAGCTATGCAAGAAGAGATTCATGAATTCAAAAGACTAGAAGTTTGGGAATTGGTGCCTTGTCCAGATAAAGTTTTGTTGATAAAACTGAAGTGGATCTTCAAGGTCAAGAAAGACGAATTTGGTGGGATACTAAAAAATAAGGCTAGACTGGTTACTCAAGGATTCAGGCACGAGGAGGGAATCGACTTCGAAGAGTCATTTGCACCAGTTTCAAGAATAGAGGCCATTCGTATCTTCATAGAAAATTTTGCCAACAAGAATATGACGATCTACCAAATGAATGTCAAAACGGCATTTTTAAATTGAGAGCTCAAGAAAGAGGTCTACGTTTCTTAACTAGAAGGATTTGTTGATCAGGAAAACCCATCACACGTGTACAAACTCAAAAAGGCTCTTTATGGTCTCAAACAAGCTCCACATGTGTGGTACGACATGCTGTCAAGTTTCCTCATCTCACAACAATTCTCCAAAGGTGCAGTCGATCCAACACTCTTCAAAAGAAAAGCAAGAAACGACTTATTACTGGTACAAATTTATGTCGATGACATTATAATTGCCTCAACTAATACTGCTATGTGTGATATGTTTACTAATATAATGACCTCTAAGTTCAAGATGTTGATGATGGGAAAAATGTTATTCTTTTTAGGATTACAAATTTCTTAAAGTCCTAGAGGCCTTTTCATTAACCAATCAAAATATGCTTCTAAAATTAACAAAAAATATGGTATGCTCACTAGTGATCTAATTGACACACCTATAGTGGATAAAGGTAAACTGGATGCAGATCTACATGGGACACCAATTGATGCCACACATTACCGTGGTATGATTGGATCCCATATGTATCTGACATCCAGTACACCAGACCTTATACATCCAGTCTGCTTATGTGCTCGGTATTAGGCAAAGCCTACCGGAAAGCACTTACATGAGGTTAAGCGGATCTTTCGATACCTAAAGGGAACCATTCATTTGAGTCGCTGGTACTCGAAGGATACCGGTAGTTCACTAACAGCATATTCAGATGCAGATCACGCAGGGTGTTAGGATTCTAGACGAAGTACATCAGGAAGTGCACAATTCTTAGGTGATAAACTTGTTAGTTGGTCTTCCAAGAAGCAAAAGAGCACTGCTATTTCAAGTACAAAGGCTGAATATATTGCCTTATCTAGATGTTGTGCTTAAATCCTTTGGATGCGATCATAGCTAACAGACCATGGGTTTAAATTCACTAAGATTCCTCTGTACTGCGATAATAAAAGTGCTATTGCTCTATGCTGCAACAACGTTCAACACTCAAGATCAAAGCACATAGATGTACGCTACCATTTTATAAAGGATCAAGTGGAGAATGGAGTAGTGGAACTCTACTTTGTCAGAACTGAGTATCAACTTGCAGGCATCTTCACAAAAGCTTTGCCATGAGAAAGATTCCACTTCTTGGTCGAAAAGCTGGGTATGAAAAGCATGTCTCCTGAAATGTTAAAGAGTCTGGCAGAGGAAGAGGACGAGTAATGGTGGTAACTCGTATATCCTATGTATCATATGTAAATAAGAAAACATAAAAACACAAAAAGATTTGTCACTTTTATAAAAAATTTATAAAAACAAAATACATAAATATAAAACCAAGAAAATCAAATACAAAACAAAATTCAAAATTAAAAATACCAAAAATATGTGTTCATGACATGTCTTCTGAAATCGATAATATTTACGGCTTTAGAAATGTCGTTCAATAATGACACGGAGCTGTAAATAAAGTTCGATCAGAAAACTTGACCTCTCAACGGGAAATTAATTTTTCTCGGATATGAATTACTTTATATTCATACATAGGCTTGTTTTTACTTTGCAACACAACCCTTGCTTTCTATATACAATTAATGTACGTGTTAGTGCATTTATTTGTTTAAATAAGAGAAATCTTATTTTTAAAAGGCGTTGATTTAAAAAGAACTTAATTATGTAAAAGTTTCATCAGAAAATGATTTTTAGTGACATTTGACCACTCAAACAATGACTACAGCTCTTTAAATAGAAAACGGGTCATTATTTGAGGGGAAGAAAATGTCAAATAATCTTCTTTAAAAATCATCATGTGATAAAAGGAAAAAGGTTCTTTACAATAACGGATCAATATTTAAAGGGGAGTTAATTAATTTTAACTTATTTGAGCTTTATATGTTATGTGTTTAAACATTTAGGGACTTAATAGCAAAATAAGAAGCTAAGTCTAGTAGTTAAAACCTTTAGGGACTATTAGTGCCAAAAGTGTAACTAGATTTTGTTTTAAGAAAATTTATTAATAAAATGCAAGGGATATGAAACCTCAAGGGTGAAACTACCAAAAACTCAAAGTTTTTAAATAATCTCACCCCACACCCGTTCGTCCCACCCACACAAACACTCCAATTTTTTTTCTTCCATTGCTAAAATCGGCTAGAACAAGAACTCCTTTAAATTTTGTGTTTTAATCCTTAAGGTAAACTACAAACTTGTTCATTATACTCACAACATCAACTAATCAAAAGGATTTGGCCAAAAACTTGCTCTTGTGATCGAAAATCCCTAGAAATTAGGTTAGGGTTCTTCAAAATCAAATTGTGTTAAAACCTAAATTGATTGGGGGGATGGGGTTTGCTTGTTTAGGAGTGTAGGTTAATCGCCTAAAACAGTTTTGTATGGGGTGATAACACGAATGTGTTCTTGATTATTTGTTTGGTCGAAAATTTAGGAAAATAGAATAGAGTGTTTGAATGTTCTTGGGTTTGTGTTTATTTGTGTTATAATGTTCCCTTGTAAGTGTAAGAGTGTGCAATAACAAGCTAGAACATAAAAACTTGACAACCTTGGTTAAATGAGTCGTTATACTCGATATAATCAAGAAAGTGGTGTTCTTGTAGGCAAAATCATGTTAACTAGTTTCATGAGTTGTTTGTGTTTGCTAAGATCATGTTTAGTTAACAAAGATGCTTGAATAATGAAGTTTGTGATTTCTTTGAAAAATTTGCACTAGGAGATTTATACATGCAAAATTACATTAGGAGATTTATACATGAAAAAAAAAATTGCACTAGGAGATTTATACATGCAAAACTGCACTAGGAGATTTATACATGTACTAGGCGATTTATACGTATCTATTACACTAGGCGATTTATACATGGCATTTTTCACTAGGCGATTTATACTTGATATTTCCACTAGGCGATTTATACATGGTCTTTAACACTAGGCGATTTATACATGGTCAAATATACTAGGCGATTTATACATAATTCTTTTAGGTTTGACTTTGTTTGACCCAGGAATAAAATTAGCCTGTTTGACTTTGTTTGACTGATATTTTGTTAGTTGACTTTCCAAGTTGACTTTCTAGTTGTTTGACATGTGTTGTGCTGCCTGATAAACCATGCTTAATTACCTAGTTAATAATCACAACTTGCATCTTAAAACTATCAAAATACATGAACCAAATTCTCAATCAGTAATATATATCTGCTTGTATATAAACTGTATTGGATAATTCTTAGCAGAACCATGAATCCAGTTGTTGCTAAACAAGTTGCTCTTGACACCGCTTTGGTCGCACCTGATCAAGTCAAGATTGCCAAGTGTAACATGAGAATTGATCCCACCAAGACTCAAAAGGAACCCACTTATCAAGTCGTCCTAGATACTCTCGCACTCTCTCCTTGCTACCCTGCTTTCCTAATCACTGCAGATGTCCCAGAAATCTACATGCAACAGTTTTGGTTCACCATTTCCAAGATCAAAGACTCATCTTCTTATCAGTTCACACTTGACAAGAAGAAGTGCATAATTGGGGTAGAAGTCTTTCGTGATATTCTCCAGATCTGTCCTAGACTTCTAAATTAAGAATTTGTTGAACCTCAATCTGATGAAGAAATTGTCACTTTCATTAAGGAACTTGGCTACAAAGGAGATCTTAGATATGTTACTGAAGTAGGTACAGATCACATGCACCAACCTTGGAGAACTTTTGCTGCCGTCATCAATAGATGCCTTTCTAGGAAAGCCACAGGTCTTGATAAGATTAGACTTTCAAGAGCACAAATTCTGTGGGGGATGTTCTACAACAAGAATGTTGACTTTGTTGACTTACTCTAGGAAGATCTCATGTTCCAGATTGATAACAGAGAATCCAGTGCTAAAAGACAGGAGAACATGCCCTATCCCAGATTCACTAAGGCTATCATCCAACACTTCATTTCCAAAGATAAGTCAATCTCTATGAGGAACAGACTGTTCATGCACACAGTCAAGGATGACAGTGTCTTGGGATCCTTGAAATTTGTCTCCAAAACTAAAGAAAGTCAAGTATATGGAGTGACAATCCTTGAAGTGATGACTAATAAAAATATACGAAACTTTACTACCTACAAGACTTATCTAGCATTTTCTGTAACACCCCCAAAATCAGCGGAAAGGTAACAATGGGGTGCTACGTCAAAGTACAAAAATCAAGATATAGAAAACGACCTTAAATGGACGTTAAAAATAAGTTTCATTCGATGTCATTACAAAAGATCAGAGTTTTTAACTTAGGTCCCATAGTTTTGTTAAAAAGACATTAAGATTTTATAAGACCAAAAGTTTCTTGAATTTAGAAATCAGAATCCCTCTAATAGATATCGTTACGGATTCCCATCCAGCTTATACCTCACACCTAAGATTAAAACATGTAAAATGTCATCAAAAATGATTGAGTGAATTCTTAGGTTATCAGGATAATAGCGTGGACACAAGGATTTAAGTAATAGTAGACTATGAAACACATTTGATAGTCAAGCACTTTGTATTAGTGTCCTAAAGCTTATTACACCGAACTTAAGTAATAAACTGTAATCAAACCAGTACTCGAGGTTTGTGCCCCAACACGGATACAGATGTTACAAAAACATCCTACGAATTTTCTCAATACAGATGTTGCCAAACATCCTACGAATTTTCTTCAAATGTTAAATGCGTCAATGGTCAACTAGAAACCACAGCCCAGACGGGGATGGTCAGTCCCGATAGATCTATCCATAACACTAGCGTATACCCAGCAGGTATTTAACGGTTCATGATAAAAGGGGACTTAAATGGCAATACGGTAACTTAGGCAATAATGTAATCAGGAAATAGCATACAGTTTTGAAAACACTTGTGTCCAAAGAAATCAAGCATGTAATCTCCCCCGTATTTAATAAAGCAAGTAGTAGAAAAAGGGGCTACGAACTCACCTTGAGTGAATGGTAATCAACAAGTATTCACAATAGAAAATGCGTCACGCTTACGATCGAATGCAACCTAATCCAATATAGGTCGTATAAGTACTAAACACTTGATTATTTATAGGTCGTATAGCTCATCATACTATCGTTCGGGCTATCATAATTAAGAGGTCATGTAGTGACGTATGAGGAGCTAGGACACTTTAAATCGTAAATCCAACAACTCGTCGATACGCCACCCCGAAGAGGCCTCATTATGAAACTCCCTAGTAATATAGTACTTTGATTAACTAAAACCACATATAATTCTATATAGCTACATCACCATCTAATTGTGTTTGTGAAATAATGTTTAAATCGCATTTGATAAATAATAATCATGTATTTGAACTCGTATAATCGCGTAACTAGTTTAATCGCCTTTGTAAAATAACATTTATAAAGTTTAAAACAAGTATAAATATTATTTAAGTGATTCCAAAATGTTTCGCAAAAATTTATAAAAAAAACGAACCAACACTATTCATCTCAGGAAATAGTGCACAAGTTATAGAATAGTGCGTAACTTTCTCGTTTTAAGCCCGTTTCTTACGTTTCTTATGTCCACGCTTTCGTATTAAGACGACGTATCAAAATATGACATTTTTATATTTCATGTCCTCTGGTGAACAGTACTTTTACTGTTCATGGCAGTTATAAAGTTATTTTTATAGTTTAGTTATCGTAAAACCCGTAAATGGCGTATCTTATTCGTTATAGCTCCGTTTTTAGCGATTCTTTCGAGCACGTTCTCGTAATTAAAAGTTTTATCATATAAATGATGTTTTCAAAATGTTATTTACTGATGTGAACAGTAACTTTTATAAAAATAGTTTTATAAAAGTATTTATTGTCGTAAACTTGTAATTGTCGTATCTTTTTCGTTATAAATCGGATTTTCGAGTTTCTTACCTTTTTGGAATCCTCATGACATGTAGTATTTTATAAAAACATAAAATATATGTTTTAAATCTCCAATTAACTTATATAAATTATCACAAATCCTCCACAATCATTTATATTATAGGTCTTATATTTTTAATAGTCCATTAGTCTATATTGTCCGAGATTTGTCCAAGATAACATGTCCTCTCCTCACATTTACTTAGCAACTTGTTAAATGACTTTTTAATTAACTTATTTATACATAACCTTTTTATACATAAACCAAGAGTTATAATTCTATCACAACATCATATTAGCATTCATATAACATGTACAAAAGTGTACAAATCCATAATCACAAGTAAAAATACATTTTTCATGTTTAAAAGTATCCTAATGGTGATGAGTTATATAAACATTATATATATACAAAAATCATAAATGTAAAGACATAAAGGGTTTTAGTCGACCTTCTTATGATGTATGATGATGAGAAATATAATCTAAACCCTTGTTTAGATTTTTAACCTAAGCTTGCAAGAGATGAAAACTCTAGATTAGGTTGAAAAACCTAATCTTTCCTTTTCTTACTTAATCCTTTTAAAGACTTAATCAAGCCTTTAAAACACCTTGAGGTATCTTAGATATTGTGTATGATTACTTGTAAATGTGGTAGAAAAAGATTGTATGGTTTGTTCTTGGATTTATATTGGGACGTGGGTATGAAGCCAAAAGGGAGAGAAATGAGTTAAATTTTGCAAGTAAAATGAAGTGTGTTATTATCTTACTTGTATGTAAGACTTATAAGTATAAAGAGGACTAGTCAAAGTGATAAAACAAAGACTAAAAGACCAAGAAAATAGCAAGGGGGGCGCAACCTTTGAGACAAATGGGAGGGAATTAAGGGTGACTAGTTGGTCAAGTTTACTATGTATAGCTAGGTCTTACTAATCCTAATGTCTACATGGTCTAAGTGATAAATGAATGTGTTCTTTGGTCTCCTAAGGTGCATATCATCCCATGAAATTATGGGATGAAGATTGCTAGCAAAATATCTTGTAAAAAGAAAGTATTACTTGAACTTTTATGAAATGTGAAGTTAAAATGTACAAGTTAAATGTAAAGTGTATACTTGAGAATTATAAGTTCTAGCTTGATTTATATATATAAGACGACACAAATAATACCATGGGTAAAGTTTTATAAAACTTTGATCATCGGAAATGAAAATGGTTATTTGTTGAAGCGTAGATAAATTTTGGTGTTTCCGGATAAACCTAAATGTAATTTATCGCAAAACGTAAACGTTTTACGTAACCAATAAAAATAAAATATAAAAACTTGATTATTACTTTCGTAAAAATAATATATTGCTTGTTTGACGAAAACTTTAATTCGTTTGGTGTCTGTTTACGTTAAATGTTGATTTTTAACTTACGCGATTTTAATTATGTGATAAGAATTAAAAGTAAGTGCGCACGAGAAAAAAATAAAATAAATAAATAGTGAAATAATGACGAAATAAATGACGTCATAAAATGACCTGAAAATACGAAATATTACATGTTTGCACAAGATAGTGAGGTCTATAAGCCCTTCCCTAGCTGGCTTATCATCCACATTATAAGCTGAGGTACTTTAGGGGGTGAAATAAGGTGAAATGCAAACTCAGTTAAGCTTTAAGGGCTTAACTGAGTTCTAGCTAGCTTATGAAGTTAAAAGAGCTTATTAAAGTTTAGTATGTGATTTCTAAACTCATATTAAACCATACTGAATTAAGGTGAAAACAGAATTAGAACTTTAAAACTTAACTTTTATTAATAAGAAACGAGGTTACAAAGCTTTTTGATACAAATGATTGACAAATAAACTAAAAATTACAATAAGCTGCTGAAAACTAAAATAAGCTAAAAAAACTAGATGCCTTTGTGTGTGTGAGGAGCTCTCCTTTTATAGTGCTCAGAGGAAGGATCCAGAAACCTAAGACTCTCCTCTCTCTTCAATCTCATCCATCCAATCATGATTATTCTTCACGCAATCATTGGGAGCCTTTGGATCATGTGCCACGCATCATTGGCCAATGATTTGCATTGAGATTGCCAACCTGGCATGCCAAAACGTCATGGCATGCGTCATGAGCTTCTAGAAGAGTTGGGAGAATGTATACTTGGTTGATTTTTTTACCCTGCGTGTGAATTGTGAAAAAGAGAGGGAAAGGTAGTGACGATGAACAATAACTTTAAATTTCATTTTTTAACTTTTACAAGGTGTTGTTTATTAAATACGTTGAATAAGCGCGGATAAGCTCTTTGTATCCTACGTAGCTTTTTTACCCAACTCATGAAGCTTTACAAAGCTTAACTGAGCTACACCTCCCTTATCACTCCCAAAATCAATCAAAAGGTCAAATTAAGCTAATGGAAGATAAGCCAAAAAGGGATGGGCTTATGGTTTCTTACTAGGAGCTTGTTTTAAACCAACAATTAAAGCTTGAAAGAATATCCTTTAAGCAATTTTTATCCCTGTTTGAGCTGGTATTAAGGTATGATCATTTTACATTTTCTTAGCTTAATTTTCTGTCATTGTTTATTTGTTTATTTATTCTGTGCTTATTAGTGTTTGAGTATGCTTAATATGTTTCAGTTTAGCTTATTATGTCTTAAGTTTCTTATTTAAATCATTAGAGTTAACATTATTTTAGTTTTAGGTAAAACTGCTAAGTTTTTAGGCATATTAGCTATAAGTGCTTATTTTTCTTTAGTTTTTGCTTAAATTTCATTAGTTATCATAGTTCTTCATCTGTTTTAGCAAATTACAGCTTTATTTGATCTGAATTAGCTTAAAAATGAAAAGTCAAGTTTTAAAGGGGTGTTTGGCATAAGCAGTTTTAACTTAGTTAAGACTGCTTGTGTAGCTTTTGGGTATCAAGTCAGTTTTCATAAGCTCAAATTATGTCTTTAGAATAGTTTAGATAAGCTTAGAGTAAGGTATGTTAAGTTCAGAAGTTGTTTTGTCAAAATCTCAAAGTCCACTAGTATTTGAGTTACTCTAAACTGCTTAATGGTTAGATTTATAATAAGTATAATTTAGGAGTAGTTTTTATGCTTTATATGAGCTTCTATTGCATTAAATGTTTATCTGTTTTGAAGTCATAATGCCCTTTGAGATCTTATGTTCAAAGTCAGTTAACCAATTTGAAGGTTTTTTAGAGGCTGTTTATGCAGCTCATTTGAGGTAGATTTATAACTTAATTCTGGATTAATTAGGTTGGATTTAGCTTAGTGTATGATAAGTTCCATATGTTTTAGTTTTTAGCTTTTAGCTTTTTTGAGTCTTAGAATTAAGTTTTAAATCTGTCATTAATCTCAAAAAGCTAAAAACCTA
>BQNB010016399.1:21710-71695 GCA_026074375.1 Tanacetum coccineum
ATTTGTATTAAACATCAACTTGAATCAAGTGCTTGAAATTGTGCCGTCGATCACATTTAATTTTGTATAGGATAATGATGAGATGGAACACGCGATGGATGTTGATAATGAAGATGGGAAGTATTGTTTAGATGATATGTCGATTGGTTTTGAAGAAGATAAGTCTAATGGGGAGATCAAGGTAAATCTGTATCAAGAAGATCGTAACCTATTGTGTGACAAAATAAAGGTTGTTGTAGAAGAAAACACACCAGTTACCGAAACTAGCCCAGTTATCAAAACTATTGTGACAGTACATTGAATGTAAATTAAACTTTTGATTTTTAAAATGTATTAGAAATATTTATGTATTAAAAGGTGAATCTTTGATTGTAGGAAAAAAAGTTCAATCTTGATCATTGCATCTTAGATTTAATGGATATGTCCGAAGAACACGTTTACAATACACCATCGTTGAAAACTTGTTTTGGTGTTTTTGAAAGGAAGAGGAAACCTAGTCCGGCTCTCTAATCACCATATGAGCAACAAAAACCAACAACGCCACCTCGTGTTAAAAGGTGAATAATTACAAGTCAACTTTCTGAAACATTTGAATTCCCTGATGAGTCTCAGTTTGATGTTGAAGAGGAGGAAAATTTAGAATCAACACTGTGAAACAATTCCACCATTTACCGAGGTATATTATGATGTATGTTTAACTTTTTCTCTTCCAAATACATACTTACATTTAATTTATCAGGATCTAAGGCGACACAAAAAGTGTAACCTTTACAAAGTAACTGTGCTTGGTTATATTAAAACATTGTTAAAGAATATAAATTCTGGAGAGCCTAGCAAACTGTTCAAATTGGCTTGGGATCCATATGGCATTGTTGTTGATGATCAATTATGGTTAGCTTTTCTGGGTTTGGAGGAAAAAAAGAGGGTGGTTCATCGACAGTGTACGTTCTTTAATTTTATGTACTATATTTGATTATAAGAAACATGTGAAAAACCAGTAACTTCCTGATTTTTATTATTCACAGCATATAGAGCTTTGGGTGGAGTTGTTATGGCGATTTAGAGCACCGAATGCAGATTGGACACTAGCATGCCCACATTTCTGTCCAGCCATAATTGGCGGTGGTATGCCTATTTACATTTCAAAAGCGAAAGGACGTTATGTGCCATGGACTAATGTAGACAAGGTTAGTGAATCACAAAATACCCACCCAATGACAAACAAGCTTGGCATTTGTTGCGATATTTTAGGCATAAGTCTGTGTTATTTTTCAATATAGGTATATTTCCCTTTGAATGAACCCGAACTGCATTGGGCTCTTGCGGAGCTTCATCTCTATACAGGTGTAATAATCATTTATGATTCAATCGCCCCACAAAAAAGAAACAAAAATGCCCTAATAGTTAAAAATAGAAAGCGGTGGATAGATATGAGGGACAAAATGTCAAAACAATTATCGTTGTTCCTGGATAAGATTGGAGTGTTAAAGAGGAAAGGGTTACAACTTAGAGAGTATAGGATCACATTTTAGTTTGAAGAAAAATCCCGCATCAAGGTTTCGTATATGGAGACTGTGGAGTATGGGTCTGTCTCTTGTTATACAAATTGACTCATAAGCTTCAATTGGTATTTGGTGACCCTCTTTAGGTAGCACTTGCTTATCGTGAACGCATGCTTGCATATTATTAGAAATACAAGGTCAGTTACCAGTTACCTGAGTATGAAAGCAGTTAGGTTTTGTGGTAGGTTGGTTGTGGTATCCCATTACAATCTTAAAGATTGTTTAGCGAGTTATTAGGAAGTTTATGTACTATATAATAATATTAATTATATTAATCCTACAAGGTTTTTATTTCATCATTGAAAACACAAGAACACATAAACAAAATAATAAAAACATAACCATAAATATTTTTGTTGTTCCTAAACAATCTGAATTAGAGTTTGTATCTTCAAAATGACCCATGTTCCTTAAACTTTGTTTCAAACTTCTATTCTCCATATAGAGGTTGTAAAGCAATTCCTTGTACTATTCTGAAGGAAGTTTGTCATCTAGAAAACTATAACAGTTGTATTTTAAATCTTTATCCTGAAATTCATGACATATTTTGTTACATAAGAAAAAAGTGACTTAAACCTTACTTTACAATTATAAATTATATTTAATCCCCTTTTCTAAGCTCATGTTCAACATTCCTGCTGGAGCGGATCCAACATGAACCTTGAATATGAGGTTAGAGAACGAAGTAATGGTTACAAATTAATAGTGTTTGTATAAGGCATATACTTACATAAACCGGGCACCCTTTAAACCTTCTTCCTAGATTTATTCTTATCTATGCAACTTTTACTTTTAACGGATGAGGACGTTTGCAATTGTAATGTGTTTTGGTTGCAATGTCTTCGTCTTGGTATCGACTATAGTATCTTCTTGAAATAAATGCTATTTATTATTATGTACTTTCTTATGCAAATTGTAATGTGCATTGAACTTGTTGTTATTTATTATTATGTACTTTCTTATGCAAATCTTACCTATTAAAATAAATGCTAAGTAAATGAATGTACTTTCTTATGCGAGTTTTTCCTATTAAAATAAATGCTAAGTAAATGAATGTACTTTCTTATGCGACTCTTACCTATTAAAATAAATGCTAAGTGAATGAATGTATCCTGATTTGAATATAATAGTGTATATATAAAAATATATATCCCAAAATAGACGGCTTGTGTTTGAGTCAACACCAAATGTTGAAGAAGAGGTTGATGAGCTACACACTGGTATCTGTGCACAAACTGGTAGTACTCAAGCTGTAAGCAATGAATCTGGAAGTAGCATAAGTAATAGGCTTAGGACCTTCTATGTATCCTGGTAGAATAAAACCTATAGGATTTGGTGTTTCTTGGGATCCAGTTGATGGGGAAGCTATGCTAGGAGTAAGTAATCTATTTTCGAGTCTAAACATAATCATTTGGTTTATTCATGTATCCAGTTTCTTATTTGTATTGTTCATTTATTCATATATTTCCATAATGTTATGGGTATACCTGCACCAGCGTGGCCATTTAGAATCACACCTGAAGACTGTAGGATCCATGCTGAAAGACCGAAACCTGTTGTGTTACAAGAAAAACTATTGTTGCAGGAACATTATGAAATGAGGATGTTTGCTCAACGGCTTATCCAACAACAGCAGTTACAACAAGATTTCAATGAAGTAGTGCATCAATGAACTACAAATAAATGAAGTTTTCTGCCATTTGAATTGGAGAATGTATTATGATACCTAAGTTTAATATTACCTCCTGTTATGTTGCTTATTTGATTTCATGTATGAGTTTATGTGGGATTATTTGATTTCATGTATGTAAGTTTATTTTGCATATTTGATTTCATTTATGAAGTTTATGTTGCTTATTTGATTTCAATCATGTGTGCGTAGTAGTATTTGTTGCTCTAATATTGTAATATTTGCAGCTTAGATTTTTTATGAGACTAGTAGTTAAGTTTATAATTAATATGACGTACTATTTTTATGCGGCATGTACTTGTGTTTAATAAGTTTTTTATTGAGTTGTACTTGGCCACTTTAATTTTTATGCGACTATGATTGTATGACCGTCTATACATATTGGCTTTGAGAATGTTTTAAACACTAACAAAACAATGACTTCCACATACAAAATTAAATTTCGTCTTTTGTTTGAAGAATCAACTCGATCAGATTTACTCCCAACATAAATTAACTACAAAGGACTAGTTAGTTATTGCAAGAAAAAGTTTGGCATCAAAGAGGTAGACGACATTTGTTTGTCCTACGAAGACAATTCTGAAAGAATTGACATAAATAATGATGAAGACCTACAATGCTTCTTAACAACATTTGGTTTTGTTTATGGGAACGCATGTGTGCCTAAAATATTCATTACACTAACAAAGGTAAAAAATTGTTCTTTATCTACTAACTTTGTTAAATTCGATCTTAATGTTCCATCATTTTCTGAAAAACCTCATATGGAACTAGAGTCTAGTGAACATAATTGGAAAATAAACAACACATTTAACAATATGCCTAGTCCACCACGTGCACCAGAATGTATTATTCGTAGCGACACCGAAAGGCATAACAATTTATCTCCACATTGTTTTAAAAAAGGTTATAGGTTTGATAATAAGAGAGATTGTATGTATGAAATTGGCATAAAATAAATTAGGGAAGGGTTTGAATATTGCGCTATTAAATCTTGTACTAAATGTTATAGTGTACGTTGTGCACAACCAGAGTGCAATTGGCGAATTTACCCACGTAAGATTAAAGAAACTAGTATTTTTGAAACGTCCACCGTTTACAACATGCACACGGGTGAAGGTACTTGTTTTGATGCATTTTAAACTGTTATGGATTATAAAGTCTGTTGAAACAACATAATAATATTAAACTATCATTTATTTTTTAGATGAACCGGCGGCGGATGAATTATCACGATTTGCAGTTGAAAAAGTAAGGCATAGAATGCTAAAAAGTGCGACGTGGACTGTTTACGGTGTTGATAGGTTCAAGGTTTACCAAGTTAGAGACAACAAAAGATTCCACCTTGTTGATTTGGCTAAGCGTGAATGCTCGTGTAGAAAATGGCAACTTTCAGGTTTACCATGTGGTCATGTTTGTGCATTGTCTAGGTGTCTCGGGATGACTAACTATAATAGATGGGCAAAGGCGTGGTTTTCTAAAAGAACTCTTAAAGGTACATACAAAGAATTGGTGTATCCTCTTGCAGATCCAAATTTGTGGGAAACTCCTCACGACTTGCAAGTAGTTTTACCACCTGCGTTGGTTAAATCACAACCTGGTAGACCCAAAAAAAAAGATAGAATCAGGTCACAAGGTGAGGATCCAAAAATAAACCGATGTTCTAGGTGTGATACAATGGGACACCATCGAGACGCTTGTCATTCATCTGTGCCATCTCAAGTCAATGCAAGTTACCAAAACCAACCAATGGATTGGTCACAGTCTCAGCAACATTATCATCCCCAGGTGATTAATCAATCACATGACTCCACATCTACAACTTTCAACCAATTTCACTTAGATGATATGTAAAACTGTTGATGCTAGCTTTTTATTTTCCAAGAAGGTTATGTAACCAATCCAGATTAAGGGATATGTGAATAGACAATGATTAATATTACACTTAATTAAAAATATTTGGGAATACAATAATAATTTAACAAATCCAAACCACATAATTGATGGTAATGTTGGTTAACAAAACATAAATTGCTACAGATGCAATCTTTCAAACAACCTTGTGATTATAATAAAATTGAGTCATCCGTTCCCGATAAACAAGGGCAGCCTGCACAGGATCCTCCACATCCAATGATATGCCGTGTGCCAAACGATACAAAAAAATACATACCCAGACCCCACAGTCACCAAAGACACCCCCCTGCTTGGGCACGTTCTCGGCAATACTAAATGTAATTTGGTACGTACTTTTATCAATTGCTTTCTTATCCAAGACATTAAGTAGCTCTGGAACTTCTGGCAGACGTACCTAAACATAATCATATACATTTGCGTTGTCAAACTACACAACAAAGTATTCTATTTTAGGTAACATGAATAAAAATATTAGAATACACTGCTAACTTGTAAGCAGTCCCTTGTCTGGATGTATCAATCATGACATTCCAAATCGTAACTGTCACCACTATCATAGAATGTAACCACACCGGACAGGATATCAAATTCAGCAAGACACCAATGTTGTCTAGGTTCATTAATAGGAATATAAACCTGCATGGTTTTAAATTACTAGTTTTAGTTCTAAAGGTATTAAAACAAAGTATTAATGTAGATTGTATACAAGTAACTACCTTATCAGCTTTGGTCCATGCTATAGAATACCTCTCTTCATTAACGTACCAAAGTGGCATTGCATTTTGAAGCAGTAGTTGAACAAAGTAACTGCTAACCATGGCCCAATTAGCATCATTTGGTCACACATGCCACATGTAGTCCACCCACAAATCAATGTGCTTGTAACAGAAATAGAATAAATAACAATATCATAAGTCAATGTTTTAATACTACAGTAATTGTTAAATAAAAACTTTAAGTTGACTTACTTCATCCAAAAGCCATCCCTGTCTAGGAGGATCTAAGCATACTAAAGACTCCCAAAATCGTCGATCCACACAGACCTCTTTGGACCACGGAAACTTACATCTAAGATAGCCGGGTTTACCAAGATAAATGTCTAAATCCTCGCTTATCCAAATATTGTCTATGGCACTGTTAATTCGGGAAAGATCCTACAAAAAAGTGTAACTATATCATGAAATATTCTGATGCAATATTTGGGGTAAACTTAATAAATTCATACCTTAACCCAAGGTTTAACATTTTTTAGGAATTCGGTCATATCTTGATCAACTAAGCCAAAAGACTCTTTTTTATCAAACTTGCTACATACTTTAAACCAACTATTTGTTCTAACAGCTACAGAATAACTTCTCTTCTTAGGAGCGCAACGCACCATTGCTTGTTTCATATGATCAAAATTCATAAATGCGTATGACCTTTTCCTATAATCCTCAACTGTTTTTGCTCTTCCAGTCTCACCCTTATCTCCTCTTCATTCAGTCCCTCCTCTTCTAACAACAACCTTTCTCCACTTTCAACTGCCTCATAAATAATTTTTTTAAATAAATAAATAAATAATATAACTTAGAAATAAATAAATAAATATAAATTTAAACAAAACATATAATAAAAATTAATAATAATATTAATAAAATAATACAAAATAATTAATAATAATAATAAAATATAAATAAATAAATAAATAAAATAAAATAAAAATTAAAAAAAATTAAAAATTAAAAAAAAATAATAAAATAATAATAATAATAATAATAATAATAATAATAATAATAATAATAATAATAATAATAATGATAATAATAATAATAATTTATTTTTGATGATAAAAATATCAAATTCCATGGAATTATAAATTTTCCTTCCGTTTTAGGATGGAATGTTAATTCCACACATAAAGGAATTTGTGGTATTTCATTACAAACATTCTGCGAACCAAACACACTATGGAATTGGAATCAAATTTTGAATTCAAACATTCTGCCAACCAAACACGTTATGGAATTGGAATCAGATTCCAATTCCATAAGAATCCTGAAGATTCCGCGAACCAAACGCACCCTAACTATATCATGAAATATTCTGATGCAATATTTGGGGTAAGCTTAATAAATTCATACCTCAACCCAAGGTTTAACATTTTTTAAGAATTCGGTCATATCTCGATCAACCAAGCCAAAAGACTCTTTTTTATCAAACTTGCTACATACTTTAAACCAACTATCTGTTCTAACAGCTACAGAATAATTTTTATTCTTATGAGAGCAACGCGCCATTGCTTGTTTCATATGATCAGAATTCATAAATGCGTATGACCTTTTCCTATAATCCTTTTCCCACTTCTTCTTAACTTCAAGCGCACGAACCTCTTATAGTCTCAACCGTTTTTGCTCTTCCAGTCTCACCCTTATCTCCTCTTCATTCAGGCTCTCCTCTTCTAACAACAATCTTTCTTGCTCTTCCAACCGCCTAATAAATTCCTCTTCAACTAGGTAATCCTCTGTCTGGTAAACATATAATTATAACAATGTAACTTTTAACAAAAACAAAGATAACTTAAATAGAGCATGTGTGATATACCTCACCAAACTCTACTTGGGTATCAGCATCTAATGGTGTCCCTACATTATCAATAATAGACGACTCAAATAGTTTAACGAAAGCCTGATTTAGTTCATTGCAAAATTCGACGCTAACATGACAAAAATCACCACTAAACTGCAATTTCTCAACAACATTACCATTTCTTTCTCGACCAAGAACCTACAAAGTTTTTGTAATTGTTAATAATAATTCTATTATTTTTTATTTAAAAGTTGAGAAGTATGGAATACAAATTATAACCTGAATAATAGCCTCAAGCTTGAAAATACAAGAATTTAACTCCTTAATAATAGAATCCTTAAGACTGCTTATGTTGCTCCTAGGAACGTTAGTATTCGCCGTACTAATAAGTCTACATAACCTGTTACGTTAGGGGCCAACAGACACCTTTTAGATATACGCATCAAAAATATCAGGTTTTCTGATAGGAGTCCTTGGTACTTACACTTGCAGAAAATCATTGGTACTTGTCCACCATTCAGATTTGTACCCTCGGCTAAAGTAGGTATAAGATCAAAAATGGGACTCAAATCCTGCAACATGACAATTCCCTGTTTATCAATGTTTATTTAAACATTTATCCAATCTTTCAAACTGTCAAAGGTGATACTACCTTGCAAAATAGTGTGCGATAATCCGATCTTATAAAGACAACCTTTTTAAACCATCTTATGCCTCTTGGTATAGCTTCGGCCACTTTATTCCACCACGATTACTCCTTTCAAAGGACTCCAAAATCCAAATCTTCAATTTAATGATAAAATATAAAATTTATAGTAGATAATTGTATGTAATATATAACACAAATGACTTAAGAACTAACCTTGAATGCCTAAACAAAACCAGACAATGTATAAGTAGGAACATACTTGGGTGATTTATGCAATCCTTCAAGGTGCTCACTCTTGTGGTTAGATACTACATTCATAATTTCATCATACAAATGCATCCATATATGCTCACCCCAAGGAAATGCGTTCCATGATTCTAAACTATCAACCAGCCTCATTAGTGTGTCATCAACTCCGGTAACCAAAAAACGACCCATAAAGATAACCTCTAAGCATAACAAAAGACAAACGCGAATGGCATCTGCGTCACATAGTTTGCTAAAGTACTCCTCATCCTCAATAACACCAAGTAAATCTAAGCTTGTTATGGTTAAACCTACCATATGGGGGAACACCCTATCTCTAAATTTCATGTCCCCCTTACTATAGCAGCTGAAACTAACTGCTCCAAACCTAAACCCCATGATAAGAGAAAACTCCCGTCGACCAAAATGTAGACCACGTCCATTGACATAATATGTTAACGGCATACGATAATGTAGAAATCATTTAACCCGAATTGTAATTTGTAGCATATAATCAATCATATGTGCTTGATGATCAAAATAGGATAAATCTAACCATCTGCCAAAACATGTTGTCCTAAACAACTTCCTTTGGTTATAATCTAATTTTTCTTTGATTAACTTAAAGTACTTCAATTTACTTCAGATAATAACTTTCGCTTCATATTCCCAAAATAAATTTTAAATGAAATAAATAATATCAAAAAGAATAACAATGCATCATAAAGCTATTATTTTTAAACATAACATTCCTATTCATTAGGTAGGATTCATACATGCATTAAAATAACACAATGATAATTATACATAAGACAACATTAGGATTCATGCATGGACTTGCACTACCTTAAAAGACAACATGGATTACACTTAACACAACTAAACTTAAACATAACAACTAAAAAGACCAACATGATAGTAGCTTTGAAAGAGAGCACACAACACCATAGCCATCTAGCGGATCAAATTACTTAGATGTAAGTTGAACCAAAATGGAAATCTTTTTGAAGACCATGATTTGGATGTGACTAATGCCAGCCATTAAACACCTTGCTTTAGCGAGATCAACGTCATTCTTGTCCCTCAACAACTTAGAACTCTCATAAGCAGTTGTACTACCAAGACAGTTATCAAGCTCACCAATGAGCAAAACGATCACCTTAACATGTGATAGCCCAAAATACAGCAATTAATGTTATCATCTAAATACATGATTAAGGGTCTTTTCCATTCTCTCTTTCAAAATAGGACAACCAACATGTTCCTTGAGGCACTGGAACTTTGCAATGCTAGAAAGTTCTAAAAGAGTAGACATTGTATGTTACAAGATAGTGAAATGGTTAAGAAAGGAAGCTTGTTTTGGTATGCTAAATCAAAACTGAGTAACCTCTTAAATAGAAGTAATAAATTCAAAAATAATCAAAAAAATATTTTTCTTTTTTCCTAAAATTTTATTTTGTCCTATTTCAGGTTTAGAAATTTAGTTTGCATTTTTAGGAATTAATTCTAGTGTATTTGCTTATTTGCCGCGTTTTATTTGCTTCTCGTTAATTGTTTAAGTGTTTAATTGCTTTTAATTGTTCATTTTAATTGTTAGTTATAGATACTCAAAAATATATTTTCTCTCATTCAAATCATAGTCCAAGCTAAAGCAAGGTTTCAATTTCACAAGTCGTTGGGGAAACGACCCGGGTGATCATTCTTCCCGGTTAGATATACGTATTATATATTATATATATATTTTAGAGTGAGCTTTTCTTAAGGGAGACTTTAGGAAAGTTCTTAATTGCTCTTTTGGAAATATTATTAGTATATTTTATAGCGTATATAAAACTTACAATCAAATGTTATAACTGATTGATTGAGAATGTAGCACGCACTTCAAGGAAATTACCCCTATACGTCATATTAACCTCATTAAATACAGCGTATCCATCAATTTTCAAAGGCTAAAAATAGAAGACTCAAAAACGAGTTTTCGGGGTGCAAAATCATATTCTCTATACCATACACATAAACGTTAATTTTCTAAAGAGAATAAGAGCAGCCAAAGGTCAAGCATCGATCACGATTTCATAGAAGACACCGTGTAATTCCTAGACTCTTGTAATCATTTAATTTTTGGTATCGTTCGGTAAAACATTTAGTTTACCTTGGTTATTTGATCACACTTGTATAATTACAATGGTTATGGGCTAATACCCTTGGGTATTAGCCATCTTAATGAAGATTTAATGTTTTGTTGGGATTAAAAGACATCTTAGTGCTGTTGAAGTTACTGCTGCCAGTTATGGAAGTTACTACTGCTGGTGAAGACTGCAAGAAATATTCTAAGTCATTACTACTGCTAGTTGTAAAGTTACTACTGCTAGTTGTAAAGTTACTACTGCTAGTATTAGTTACTACTGGTAGAAGAGTTTCTACTGTTAGTGTATATGTTAGTACTGCTTATGTGATAAGAATGAGATATTTTAGCAAAAGATATGTATGTATAGAAAACGCGTTGTAAGCCCATTAGGGTTCCTAAGTGTATAAAAGGAGACCCTAAGGCATTAGTTTAGACATCTCATCTTCACATACAGTCGTTTATAGCTTCAAGGTTTTGTATAACCCTAACACTATCAAGAGTGTTTGTATTAATATATTGAGGCTTAAAGTTTGGTATTATACAATTTTACTTATTACTGTTTAATTTTTTATTCTTTTTGGTATCATAGACTAGATTCCGCATAGTCTTTGATATATTCAATCAAAGTTTCTACTATAGTTGTCTTGGATTTATTTAATAGAACTAAGCCATTTACAAGCTAAGCAAGATCTATTCAAGTGGGATCAACAAGTGGTATCAGAGCTTGTTGAGAAACTATAAATAAGAATAAACAAACTGCACATACCATATCTATTTGGTTGTGAAAACATAGAGTCAGTATCTGCACCTATGGTTATTGCTGCAAAACTTCCAAGCGAATTTGACCTTTAGAAAATGAGGATCAAATAGTAATTCCTAATGACAGATTATACTCTTTAGGAAGTAATAGTAAATGGTGACTCACCTCCACCAAAGAGAACCATTGATGGTGTTGAGAAAACATATCCTCCTACAACTGTAGAAGAGAAGTTAGCAAGGAAGAATAAGTTAAAGGCAAGAGGTACATTGTTGATGGCTCTTCCAAATGAACATCAACTAAAGTTTAACACTTACAAATGTGCCAAGTCTCTGATAGAAGCTATAGAGAAAAGGTTTGGAGGTAATAAGGAGTCAAATAAAACTCAGAAGACACTTCTAAAGCAACAGTATGAGAATTTTAATGGATCAAGCTCAGAAGGACTTGATCAAACCTATGATAGGCTTCAAAAGCTTATCAATCAGCTAAAGATTCTGGGTGAAACTATTTCTCAAGAAGATATGAATCTGAAGTTTTTAAGAAGTCTCCCATCAGAATGGAAGACTCATACCTTGATCTGGAGGAACAAACCTGATTTAGAAACTTTGAGCATGGATGACCTATACAACAATCTGAAGATTTATGAAACTGAAGTTAAAGGGTCATCAAGCTCAAGCCAAAACTCACAAAATGTGGCTTTTGTGTCTTCCAACAGCTCTGGCAGTACTAATCAAGCACATGGTTCTAACTCTGCCAATACTGATAGTATGAGTGATGCTGTGATCTATTCTTTCTTTGCAAACCAATCCAACAGTCCACAATTAGATAATGAGGACTTACAACAGATTGATGTTGATGACTTAGAAGAGATGGATCTAAAGTGGCAGATGGCTATGCTGACCATGAGAGCCAGAAGATTCCTAAATAAGACTGGAAGGAAGATTAGTGCTAATGGTTTTGAGACCATTGGGTTTAACAAATCAAAGGTGGAATGCTATAACTGTCATAAAAAGGGCCACTTTGCAAAGGAATGCAAGGCTCCAAGAGAGAACAGGAATAGAGAACCTATAAGGAGGAACGTGACAGTGGAAACAACTAAGGCAAAAGCTTTGGTGGCTAAAGATGGATTAGGGTATGACTGGAGTGACCAGGCTGAAGAAGGACCTACAAACTTTGCATTTATGGCCTTTACTTCTTCAAGCTCAGATTCTAAGGTATCTACTTGTTCTAAAGCATGTTTAAAATCTTATGAAACTCTCAAAGAACATTATGATAATCTGACAAAAGATTTTAATAAGTCTCACTTAAATGTAGGAGCTTATAAAGCAGGTCTAGAATCTGTAGAGACTAGACTAGATGTGTATAAAAAGAATGAGGCTGTTTTTGAAGAGGACATAAAGATTTTAAAACTTGATGTTATGTTAAGAGATAATGCTCTAACAGAGCTTAGAAAGAAATTTGAAAAAGCTAAAAAAGAAAGAGATTATTTAAAACTTACCTTAAAATTTTTTTGAAAATTCATCTAAGAATCTAAGCAAACTGTTAGAGATTCAAGTAAGTGATAAGTTTAAGACTGGTGTGGGGTTTGATAGTCAAGTGTTTGATAGTCAGGATAATGATAAGTACAAAACAAGTAAAGGGTATCATGTTATTCCCCCTCCTTATACTAGGAACTTCATGCCCCCTAAATTTGATTTGGTACTTGCTGATGAGGATGAATATGTTTTTAGTGAGTTAGTAACTAGTGTACCTGATGTTGCAACAAGTAAAACTAAGAGTAGTGAGTCAAAACCTAAGACTATTAGTGAACCACTTATTGAAGATTGGATATCTGACAGTGAGGATGAGAATGAGACTAAGTCTAAGTCTAAATAGAGAAAATCTAGTTTTGCTAAAGTAGAATTTGTTAAATCTAATGAGCATGTGAAAACACCTAAGGAGTCTGATAAGAAGATAGAGAACAATAAGCAAGCTAAATACCCTAGGAAAATAGTCAAAGTCCTAGAGGTAACCAGAGAAATTAGAATAATTTGTTGACTCAGAAATTAGGAAGTAATTTTAAGTTTAAAAATAAAGCTTGCTATGTATGTGGCAGTTTTAACCATTTGATCAAAGATTATGATTTTTATGAAAAGAAAATGGCAAAAAAACCTATATGGAACAATGCTAGAAGGGTGAATCACCAAAATTCTCAAAGATTGACTCACCCTCATTCAAAAAGAAATTTTGTTCCAAGAGCAGTCTTAATGAAATCTGGCCTTAAAACACTTAATACTGCTAGGCAAAACTCTTCAAGAGCAGCACTTAATACAACTAGACCAATTAATACTGCTTACCCAAGACCAACAGTGAACTGTGCAAGGCCAGCATCAAATGTTTTTAATAGAGCACATTCACATGTTAGAAGGCCATTTAACAAGTTTACAACAAATAAGAACAGTAATTTCAATGAAAATGTTAATACTGTTAGGGGAAATGTTACTACTGTTGGGCCAAAAGCAGTAGTAAGTGATAATAAGGGACATGAGGCTAATGCTATTAAGGCCTCAGCATTTTAGGTTTGGAGACCAAAACAAAAAGTTTTAGATCATGTCTCCAGACACAATGGTGCATCAATGAACTTTAAAAGATTTGACTATGTTGATGCACAAGGCAGATCCAAGTCTATAATGGCTTGGGTCCCTAAGAGAGACTGATTCTGTTATCTTTTGTGCAGGGCAATCCACAACTAGAATTGCAGGAAAAAGGAGTCATTGACAGTAGATGCTCTAGGTACATGACTGGAAACAAGTCCCACCTCTTAAATTATGAAGAAATTGATGGAGGATTTGTTGCCTTTGGAGGTAGTACCAAATGAGGTAAAATCATTAGTAAAGGTAAAATCAAGACATGTAAATTGGATTTTGAAGATGTGTACTTTATTAAGGAGCTTAAGTTTAACCTTTTTAGTGTCTCATAAATGTGTGACAAGAAGAACAGTGTTCTTTTTACAGACACCGAATGTGTTGTTTTGTCTCCTGACTTTAAGCTACTCGATGAAAATCAAGTCTTACTTAGAGTTCCCAGAAAGAACAACATGTAAAGTGTTGACTTAAAGAATGTTGCTCCTTCAGGAGGTGTAACTTGTCTCTTTACAAAGGCTACGTTAGATGAATCTAAACTTTGGCATAGGAGGCTTGGGCATATAAATTTCAAAACTATGAACAAACTAGTGAGGGGAAATCTTGTAAGAGGTTTACCTTCCAAAATTTTTGAAAATGATCACACATGTGTTGCTTGTCAAAAAGGAAAGCAACATAAAGCCTCATGTATGACCAAAACTGTAAGCTCAATCAGCCAACCTTTACAGATGTTGCACATGGATTTATTTGGTCCAACTTTTGTAAAGAGTATAATGAAAAAGATGTACTGCCTAGTTGTCACAGATGACTTTAGTAGATTTAGTTGGGTTTTTTTAGCAACTAAGGATGAGACCTGTGGAATCCTTAAGGCTTTTATAACAGGAATATAAAATCAAATAAATCACAGAGTCAAAATAATCAGATGTGACAATGGAACAGAATTTAAGAATAAGGAAATGAATCAGTTCTGTGAGATAAAAGGGATTAAGAGAGAATTTAGTATTGCTAGGACTTTACAACAAAATGGAGTAGCTAAAAGAAAAAAATAACACTAATAGAGGCTGCTAGAACTATGCTAGCTGATTCAAAGTTACCTACTACCTTTTGGGCTGAAGCAGTTAATACTGCTTGTTATGTACAAAATAAGGTATTAGTAATTAAGCCTCACAACAAGACCCCTTATGAACTTTTTCTAGGTAGAAAACATGCCTTAAGCTTCATGAGACCATTTGGGTGTCCTGTTACTATTCTTAATACCTTAGACAACCTAGGTAAGTTTGATGGGAAAGCTGATGAGGGATTCTTTGTTGGATACTCTGTGAATAGCAAGGCATTTAGAGTATTTAACAGTAGAACCATGATAGTAGAAGAGAACTTGCACATTACTTTTCTTGAAAATAAACCTACTGTTGCAAGGAGTGGACCAGAATGGCTTTTTGATATTGATACACTGACAAAATCTATAAATTATAAGCCAGTTGTTGCAGGGAATCAAACTAATGGTCATGCAAGTACCAAAGAAAATATAGATGCAGGTCAAGCTGAGAAGAAGACAGTACCTAGTCATGAGTATATATTGCTACCATTATGTACTCAAAATCCACCATTCTCTTCTAGTTTAAAGGATTCTCCTGATGCTGGATTCAAACCATCAGGGGAGGAGGAAAAGAAGGATGCTGAAGACCAAGAGGATGAAGATAGTGAAGTGCCAAATACAGAGGAGTCAAGAGTTAATCAAGAGAAGGATGAAAATGTTAACAGTACTAACAATATTAATACTGTTAGTTCAACTGTTAATACTGCTAGCATAATGGATAATGCTGTTGATGAGAATACAGTCTATAGATGTGCTGATGACCCAAATATGCCTAATTTGGAAGAGATTATCTATTCAGAAGATGATGAAGGTGTTGGTGCAGAGGCTGACATGAACAATTTGGATACATTCATGCCTATCAGCCCTATTCCAACTACCAAAATTCACAAGGATCATCTATTTAAACAAATCATTAGAGATTTACATTCAGCACCTCAAACTAGAAGGATGATAAAGAGTGTGATTGAACATGGTATGTTTAGTTCAGTACAACAGAGGATCAACCATAAAGATTTTCAAAATTGTCTGTTTGCATGTTTCGTATCACAAGCAGAGCCCAAAAAGGTAATCCAAGCATTAAAAGATCCAAGCTAGATAGAAGCTATGCATGAAGAGCTTCTGCAGTTCAAGTTACAACAGGTTTGGACCTTGATGGATTTACCATATGGCAAAAGAGCCATTGGTACTAAATAGGTGTACAGGAACAAGAAAGATAAAAGAGGCATTGTCATCAGTAACAAGGCTAGGTTGGTTGCACAAGGTTACACTCAAGAAGAAGGAATAGACTATGATGAGGTTTTTTCTCCAGTTGCTAGGATTGAAGCAATTAGGCTGTTCTTAGCCTATGCCTCATTCAAAGACTTTGTTGTGTACCAGATGGATGTGAAGAGTGCATTTCTGTATGGCAAGATTGAAGAGGAAGTTTATGTCTGTCAACCTCCAGGGTTTGAAGATCCAGAGTTACCTGACAGAGTTTATAAGGTAGAAAAGGCATTATATGGTCTACATCAAGCTCCTAGAGCTTAGTATGAGAATTTATCTACCTATTTATTGGACAATGGATTTCAGAGAGGTTAGATTGATAAGACTTTGTTTATTAAAAGAATCAAAAGTGATATTCTACTAGTTCAAGTATATGTTGATGATATCATTTTTGGATCTACTAAAGAAGAGTTTATGCACCGAGTTTAAGAAATTATGCATACGAAGTTCCAGAATGAGCTACTATGGTTGAGTAATTCTCTTAGGACTACAAGTGACACAAAAATATGATGGAATTTTCATCAGTCATGACAAGTATGTGGATGAAATTTTGAAGAAGTTTGGTTTTTCAATTGTGAAGACAGCAAGTACACCTATGGAAACTTCAAAGCCTTTGATGAAGGATGAAAATGCCAAGATGTGATGTTCGACTATATAGATTAATGAGTGCTCATTAAAGAAATTATAACAACTTCAAGGCCTGGTATTTATGTTTGTTGTATGTGCTCTTGTGCAAGATTCCAGTCACACTCAAGCTCACCACTTCATGTCTATGAAAAGAAATCTTTAGATACCTTGAAAGGTCAACCTAAATTGGGCCTTTGGTATCCCAAGGACTCACCATTTAATTTGGAAGCTTATATTGACAATGACTATGTTGGTGCTAGTTTAGACAGGAAATGCACAACAGGAGGTTGTCAATTTCTTAGGAGAAGATTGAAATCATTGCATGCAAGAAGCAACTGTAGTTTGCCTAACTTCTACTACTGAAGCAGAGTATGTAGCTGCATCTAGTTGCTGTGGACATTGTGTTTATGGATCCAAAATCAATTCATGATTATGGATACAACAATTATAAAACACCATCTGAATTTTTATTGACAATAAAAGCATAACTCTGCATAGTTAAGAATCTATGTTTCACTCAAAGACTAAGCACACTTGAGATTATACTAACACTTCATCAAGGATTCATATGAAAGAGATTAATAACAATGATCAAGATGTCACACTGATCACAATGTAGCAGATTTACACACATAATGCATTTGATGTTAGTCGTTTTCATTTTTGACTGCTATCATTGTGAATGCTTAATCTCTGAAGTGTTGTTTGGATAGATTGATGATTGGAATAGGTTGGAAATACTAAGGATGAAATTAGGGTGAAAACTGGTAACTCAAAAAGTTAATGCTGTTAGGCATTACTTAGTACTGTTGGGCGAAAAGTTAGTATTTTTCTTTGAGTTTTTTCTGCCATGCAAAAAGTTTAATACTGCTGGGCTAAGATAGTGCTGCCGGGCAAAAGTTAATGCTGCCAGCCTACTTACTACTGCTAGGTTACCGTTGGAGTTACAACTGCTGAGGGTATTTTTGGTATATAAAAGGATTAATTCGCTTATAGGTTTTCTATATTACCTATTTAAGCGTATTTGATCACAATAAGTCCTTCTTAATCCTTTAAATACTCTCAATCACAAACCCAAATCTCAATTTCATCGCCGACTTCAAACAATTATCACTCATGGAGGCTCTAAAATTTATTGATTCACACAACATGGTCGCTTACTTGGAAAAATCCATAGAGAATGCTAATTTTGATGAGATAGTGGACTTTCTGAATGCTAGCCCAATCCGATATGCTTTAACTGTAAGTCCAACTATCTATGTCTCTTATATTGAGCAGTTTTGGTCTACTGCGAAGATCAAAACGATCCAATAATTGAAGACATAATAACGTGCCAAAGTTGATGGCAAGACAATAGTAATATCAGAATCATATGTGAGGAGAGATCTTCAATTTAATTATGAGGATGGTATTGCTTGTCTTACAAATACTAAATTTTTTGAAAACCTTTAATTGATGGGATATGAGAATCTTTCTGATAGACTTACTTTTTATAAATCTTATTTTTCCCCTCAATAGAAGTATCTTATACATTCCATCTTGCAATGTTTAAGTTCAAAATCAACTGCTTGGAATGAATTTGGTACAAATACTGCATCTGCAGTTATATGTTTGGCTAAGAATCAAAAATTTAATTTTTCTAAATTGATTTTTGATGGTATGTTAAGAAACTTGGATCCAAATTCTAAATTTTTTTTAATGTATCCAAGGTTTTTACAACTATTTTTGAACAATCAAATTGAAAATTTTGAAGCAGTTTTCAATGTTGAATATGATATACCTTCTCATATTAAAAAGGTTTTTTGCAAACATGAGAAGGCAAGGACAAGATTTTTCAGGCATAATTACACCATTGTTTGCTACTATGTTGATACAACCACAAGCAGTAGAGGGTGAAGGTCCAGGACCACTGAACCCCAACACACACCTACTACTGCTTCCCCATCTAATATTGAACTAATCCCTCTTATTGCATCATCACCACACCCTAAAAAGACCCACAAATGTAGGAAAAAAAAGGCCACTGAGATATCTTAGTCTAGTGTATCTACTACCCTTGTAGCAGATGAGACTGTCCATAAGGAGAGGGAGACAGTGTGGAACAGGCTGCCACTACTGCTGCTAGCTTAGATGCAGAGCAGGATAGTGGTAACATAATTAGGACTCAATCCATGGCAACACTTAATGAGCATATTCCTCAGGGAACTAGTTTAGATAGTGGTCCCAGGCGCCAAGATACCATATTGGGGGACAGACCTGCTCAAACTAGGTTTGAGAGGTTGTCTAAACAGTCCAATGGTTTACCTCTCTTAAGAGTTAACACACTTAGACGTGGGAATGGCAGAATGAAACTAAATGAATTTATGGAAATTTGTACAAAATTGTCTGACAAGGTTCTTGCCTTGGAGAATATCAAGACTGCTCAGGATTTAGAAATTATTAATCTAAAGAAGAGAGTCAAGAAGTTGGAAAAGAAGAAAAAGGCAAGAACTCCACAACTCAAGAGGAGGTCATTCAAAGTCAGGATAAAGTCTTCTGCTGATAAAAGCTTAGGTGATCAGGAGGATGCACAGGATAGGAATGGAATTGATCAAGATGAAGAGATTTCATTTGTTTAAGAGGATGCAGAGACTTGGGGGAGGTATGATCATGATATTGATGTTACTACTGCCAGTACACCAATTACTACTGCTGGTGTATCTGTTAGTACTGCTGAACCAAGTACTCCTCCAACAACAACAATTCTTATTGAAGATGAAGATCTCACAATTGCTCAGACTCTTATGAAAATGAAAAGTGAGAAATCAAAAGAGAAAGCAAAGGAGAAAGGAAGTGACTATGCAAGAACCTAGTGAGTCTGGAACAAGAAAAGCAGTACCTCCTTCACAACATGATCTAAAAGACAAGGGAAAAGCCAAAAGGATTAAACCAGAGAGACATAAAGAAAAGGATCTGATCAAGTTTGATGAAGAGTGGCTAAAGACTTGCAGAAGAATTAAGAGGCTGAGTTAGAAGAAGAAGAAAGGGTTACAATACAAAGAGAAGAAGAGGCTAACTTAATTTCATAGGATAATACTCAAGCTATGATGGAGGCAGATTATGAGTTAGCTCAGAGACTACAAGCAGAAGAACAGGGAGAATTGACCATTGAAGAGAGGTCAAGATTGTTTGTAGAGTTAATGGACAAAAGGAAGAAGCATTTTGCAAAGCTTAGAGCTAAAAAGATCAGAAGAAAACCACCAACTAAAGCACAAAAGAGGAATCAAATGTCTACCTATCTAAGAAACATGGCTGGATACAAACACACTCAGTTGAAGAACAAAAGTTTTGAAGAAATTCAGATGTTGTTTGAAAAAGAAATGAAGAGGGTGAATACATTTGTTCCTATGGATTCAGCGGTGGTGGAAGGCTGTAGAAAGAAAGTTGAAAGCAGTAGAAAGGAAATAGTTAGTAAGAAAAGAGCAGGTGGAGAACTTGATAAAGAAAGTGTCAAGAGGCAAAAACTAAAGGATGACACAGAAAAGGCAGAACTTCAACTTTGTTTAGAGATAGTTCCAAAAGATGATGAAGCTATCAATGTTGAATCATTATCTATAAAATATCCAATAGTTAACTAGAAGACACACATTCTAGCAGAAGACAAGATGTATTATCAGATCATCAGGGCATATGGAAGTGAAAAATATTACAAGATATTTAGTGCAATGCTTAATGATTTTGACAGACAAGATGTGTTAGATCTATACAGGCTGGTAAAGGAAAGATTTGAAACAGCAAGCCCAGAAGGATATGACAGATTACTTTGGGGAGATCTTATAACTTTATTTGATCCAAGTAAGGAAGATGAAATCTAGAAAGCTTAACAAGACTACACATTGATAAGCTGGAGGTTATATGATTCATGTGGAGTTCATGTATTATTGATGGATACTAGAATTACTATTCACATGATGGTTGAAAAGAAATATCCTCTTACACCAGAAATGCTTTCAAGAATGTTAAGTGGGAAGCTAGAAGTTGATCGTGAGTGTGAAATGGTTTATGAATTTCTCGAATTTACAAGATCACAACTTAAGAAGTAGAAGAGTGTTTGGATACATCCTCCTAGTAAAGATAAAGCTTTTAATCATGAAACTTAAAGATTCATAAGGTGAACATCAAGTTTAGGGGAGGATTATTGGGATTAAAAGACATCTTAGTGCTGTTGAAGTTACTGTTGCCAGTTATGGAAGTTACTACACCTGGTTATAGTTTCTACTGCAGGAAATATTCTAAGTCATTACTACTGCTAGTATTAGTTACTACTGCTAGAAGAGTTTCTACTGTTAGTGTATATGTTAGTACTGCTTATGTGATAAGAATGAGATATTTTAGGATAAGATATGTATGTATAGAAAATTTGTTGTAAGCCCATTAGGGTTTCTTGGTGTATAAAAGGAGACCCTAAGGCATTAGATTAGACATCTCATCTTCACATACAGTCGTTTATAGCTTTAAGGTTTTGTATAACCCTAACACTATCAAGAGTGTTTGTATTAATATATTGAGGCTTAAAGTTTGGTATTATACAATCTTACTTATTACTGTTTCATTGTTTATTCTTCTTGGTATCATAGACTAGATTCTGCATAGTCTTTGATATATTCAATCAAAGTTTCTACTTTAGTTGTCTTGGATTTATTCAATACAACTAAGCCTTTTACAAGCTAAGCAAGATCTATTCAAGTGGGATCAACATGTTTGGTTTGTTTTAAACTCGATTTCTTAATTTATCGTTGAATGTTTAATTATGTTTATCACCCAATACTTGTTTACGTGTTTGAATATGCGACCTATCATTCAACGGGTCTAGTGATACCTAACAAGTAATCTAGATACTGGGATAACTCTCCATATCGTGTTTTATATTACTAGACCAATAGGATCACGAATAACGTTCTATCTTTGCCTTTAATTTATGAGCTTAGTTGGACTGGCAGGTGACCCATATGCTTCAACAAGTATGTTCTTAATTAATTGGTAAATACTTAAATAGTGAACTACTAGTATATAAAATACCGTCAAACAGTAAGTGGGTAAAGTCCCGATGGGCTAGGGTTTAACAAGATCACCATTGCTTTAATCCCTATATAGATTATAATTAAACTAAAAGGATTCTTTATGCGGATACGTTAATTGTGACAGGATTCAACGTGTCCAGGTCTTAGGATGATGTCCCGCCTAAGTCTTAAGAATGATATGCCGCTTCGAGATAAGTAATCATTGCACTAAACAAACAAACCAGCATTTAACCAGATTTAATATGGCTAATACAGTTTTCTGTCATTTGGCTTGTACCGCTCTTTTATCTTTTGATTGTTTTCTTGCATGTTTATTGTGTTTTGAAATGATTATTGTTACCATAAAACCTGTGCCAGTCTCTCAGGCTGAAAACCCCCATTATCATTAGAACTAGGTTTAGCATAGGTTTAACAAGCAATTAGAATTAACTAATTAGATTAATTAAAATACTGATAGAATATAAGGTTAACGACCTCGCTCTTAGTGTTCGACACCCTACTTACCATGAAACTCCACCCTATCGGGTACACTGCCCGTTAAAGTGTTGTTTTAGGATAAGTCGGCTAAATATAAATTCAAAACTTGGTAATCAATAAATTGACCCTACACGACAACACATCAAGTTTTTGGCGCTGTTGCCGGGGAGTGAAAACTTTAACCTTTAATTTTATTAGTATTTCTAACCATTAGCTTAGAATAATTTAATTAGCATAATTTAATTCTGTTTGTATTTAATTGCATTAAGTGTTTAATTGTGTGTTTAAATTTTAGCATTATTTAAGTACTCTGTTATGGTAATATGACGTATTCACCAGTTGAATACGACGCATCTGATCTTTTAAACAGATACAGCGTATTTGTACTTTGTTGTGTATACGACATATTTTGCAAAATATATATGGCGTATTAACAACATAATTCTTTATCTTTGCAAGCTTTAAATTTCATAGAATAGCTTTATTTTGAATCATGTCTTTTATGCCAGGAACATCATTTGGATTCCACCCTTTCCAGTTCTCCTATTCCCAAAGGAAACTAACAATGAAAGAAATGTTATACAATCAATGAAGGAAGACGAGAACACGAGGAAATGGGGGCATTCATTAGAGAGTTCAAAACAACCAATGGACTCTTACTAAAGGAAAGAAACATTTCACTAAGCGAGCTGAAATTCGAGGTATACGGGTTGTCAAAAGCAATTAACAATGCTCAATTATCAAATTATGAAGTCAAAGGTGTGACTACTAGAGGAGGGAAAACAACAACCGAAATCATTCGCGACACAAATGACATAAACAAAAAACCTTCAGTACTTCATCATGATAAGCCCGTAGAACCAAATGAAGTCCTTATCAAGACAAAACCTCAAGAAATGAAAGAACAAACTGTTAAGCCACCAACACCATTAATTCCTTTTCCCTACAGGTTAAAGAAAGAAAAAGAAGAAGCCCAACAATGAAAGTTCTTAGAAAATCTAAAACTGCTCCACATAAACATGCCATTTACCGAAGCCCTTTCCCAAATGCCAAAGTATGCCAAATTTCTGAAGGGACTACTATCAAACAAAACCAGGTTAGAGGAGGCTTGCACGGTAACAATAAACGAGAGATGCTCAGTAGTATTGCTAAATAAACTCCCATCCAAAGAAAAAGACCCAGGAAGTTTCACTATCCTTTGCGATATTGGTCATTTACATATCAATAATGCTTTAGCAAATTTAGGAGCTAGTATCAGCTTAATGCCTTACATGATGTATGAGAAGTTAGGCCTTGGGGAACCTAAACCTATAAGAATATGCTTAGAACTAGCAGATAGGTCCATTTAGTATCTGTGGGGAATAGCAGAAAACGTACTTATTAAAATTGGTAAATTCATCCTCCCTATCGATTTTGTTATCTTGGACACGCGGGAAGACTCTATGATTTCGATAATCTTAGAAAGACCATTTCTAGCAACCACCCGGGCAATGATAGATGTATTTAATAAAAATATAACACTAAGGGTAGGCAACGAAGAGGTAATTTTTTATGTAGACCAATCAATAAAAAGACCTCCCACCAAGGACGATGAATGCTATAGGTTTGATTACTTGGATACAACTATACATTCGAAAACCCATGAGTTATTCGACCAATTAGACTTATTTATGGTCAATAACCTGGAGAAGAGCATCGATCAATCCAATTTAGAAAGTTGTGGTAAGGCTGATGATGGCTCTGGTTCAAAACACCTATACGGCGTATCAAACAAGTTAATACGCCCTATTCAGAGTCACAGGAAACAAAGGGGCCCGAAAAAATGCAAAACGAGCACCTCTATTCTGCTAGCGCCAATGAAATCGACAAAAAAGGCCAGAACTGAAAGACCTTCCCTCCCACTTAGAATACGCGTACCTGAATGGAAATGAATCTTGTCTAGTAATTATCTCATCCCAACTAACAGAAAAAGAGAAAGTTTCACTTTTGCAGGTATTAGAAAAACGCAAGGGAGAAATCGCTTGGAAGATGTCAGACATAAAGGGAATAAGTCCGTCATTCTACACACACAAGATCTTAATGGAGGAAAGCTTCAATCCTGTCATTCAACCCTAGCAACATTTAAATCCAAAAGTCCAAGACGTGATTAAAAAAATCGTTAAGTTACTTGATTTATGATTAATTTACCCGATCTTGGATAGTCATGGGTAAGCCCTATTCATGTCGTCCCAAAGAAAGGCGGAATGACCGTGGTTTTAAATGACAACAACGAATTAATACCGTCTCGCACAGTTATAGGATGACGCGTGTGCATTGATTATCGTAAACTGAATGACGCAACACGAAAAGATCATTTTCCTCTCCCTTTTATTGATCAAATGTTAGAACGTTTATCTGGAAATGAGTATTATTGTTTTCTTGATGTTTTTTCAGGATTCTTCCAAATTCCAATCGCACCAGAAGATCAAGAGAAGACAACTTTCACTTGTCCTTATGGAACTTGTTCCTATAGGAGGATGCCGTTCGGATTATGCGTTTCAAAGATGCATGACGACAATATTTCATGACATGGTGGAAGATTTTATGGAAGTTTTCATGGACGATTTCTCGGTATTCGGTAATTCTTTTGACCAATGTCTTATCAATTTAGATAAAATGCTCGGTAGATGTGAAGAGACCAACCTAGTGATAAATTAGGAAAAATGCCATTTTATGGTAAAGGAAGGTATTGTTTTAGGACAAAAAATATCTGGGAAGGGAATTGAAGTTGATAAAGCTAAAATCGATGTGATAGCCAAATTACCTTATCCGATAAATGTGAAGGGTGTTAGATGTTTCTTGGGACACGCTGGGTTTTATCGCAGATTCATAAAAGACTTTTCCATGATTTCTAAACCAATGACCCAACTTTTAATGAAGGAAGCGAAATTTGATTTTTCTGAAGATTGTAAGAAAGCATTTAATAAATTAAAAGAAAATTTAGCCACCGCGCCTATTATAATATCTCTCGATTGGAGTGTGCCTTTTGAATTAATCTACGACGCCAGTGATTTTGAATTAGGGGCAGTCTTAGGACAAAGAATAGACGAGAAATTTAAACCTATCTATTATGCTAGCAAAACTTTGAACGATGCCCAAGCACACTATACCATCACTGAAAAAGAACTTCTTGCAGTAGTTTTCTCTTTTGATAAATTTCGCCTCTATCTTATTTTATTAAAAAATGTAGTCTACACTGATCACTCTGCTTTGAAGTATTTGTTCAGTAAACAGGATGCCAAACCAAGGCTTATCAGATGGGTTCTGCTTCTGCAAGGATTCAATATCGAAATAAAAGATAAAAAAGGGGCAGAAAACTTGGATGCTGATCACCTGTCAAGACTCGAGAATCCAAATATAGGGGAATTAGCCGAAGAAGAAATCGCTGATAAATTTCCCGATGAGCATTTGATGATATTAAAGGCCAATCTTAATGATGAAGAGCCATGGTATGCGGATTATGTCAACTACATTGTCAGAAAAGTGGTACCTTCAAAATGGACACCGAAAAGGAGAAAACAATTCTTCTCTCAAGTGAGAAACTATTTTTGGGACGAACCATACGCATTTAGATTATGTCCAGACAATGTAATGAGAAGATGCGTGGCTGGAGATGAAATCCTAGAAATTTTGGTACATTGCCATTATGGTCTAACTGGGGGACATCACAGTGCCTCGGTTACAGGGAGAAAGGTTTACGAAACAAGAGTCTATTAGCCCAGTATCTTTAAAGATGCTAAAGATTATGTAATGAAGTCCAATGCATGTCAAAAATCGGGAAACATATCATTACGAAACGAGATGCCTCAAAACAATATTCAGGTGTGTGAAGTATTTGACGTTTAGGGACTAGATTTTATGGGACCTTTTCCTGACTCAAGGGGTAACAAATACATTTTAGTAGCTGTGGATTACGTGTCTAAATGAGTTGAAGCTCAAGCACTCCTTACAAAATGATGCTCGTGTAGTGGTTAAATTTCTAAAAGGGTTGTTTGCCTGATTTGGGGTTCCTAAAGCCTAAACCAGTGATTGGGGAACACATTTTTGTAACTCTCAACTAGAAAAAGCTTTGCTGAAATATGAGGTGACTCATAAAATATCAATAGCATATCACCCTCAAACTAATGGACAAACCGAAGTCACCAACAGAGCTATTAACTGCATTTTAGAAAGGTCGGTCGGGTATAACCCCAATGATTGGTCTGAAAAGCTTAACGATGGATTATGGGCATTTAGAACAGCTTACAAAACATCAACAAGATGTACCCCCTTTAGAATGGTTTACGGTAAAGCTTGTCATCTGCCGGTAGAGATCGAACATAAAGCATATTGGGTACTAATTCAATGTAATATGGATCTTACGGCTGCAGCGAAAAATCATTTCATGGAGCTAAACGAGTTAATAGAATTACGAGATGGAGCATACAAAAATACTCAAATCTATAAAGAATGAACTAAGAAATGGTATGACTCTAGGATTCGCGGGGATAAAGACTTTAAAAATAAAGACAAGGTCTTGTTGTTTAACTCTCGCTTAAAGTTACATCCGGGGAAACTCAAATCAAAATGGTCCAGACCTTTCATTGTAAAAACCATGTACCTATATGGAGCCGTAGAAATCACCGATAAAAATGGTTCAAGCTTTAAGGTCAACGGCCAAAGGCTAAAAAAAACTACTATAAAAGTTTCAATACAGAAGATAACGAGATCGTAGAGCTCGACGAATAAATGTGCGAAGAAGCTGATGAAGAAACGAAAAAGTCTAACTTAAAGACTGGCTGAAAGAAAAGTGTTTACCGGGAGACAGCCCGGTTGTTTTTAATTGTTTAAAAAATTTAATTTTAACTGTTTGATTGAGTCTGTCTTCCCAGACACTCAATACGGCATATCGAACCTCTATGGATACGCAGTATCAAACGTGTCTGGACGTTATCAGTCTTTAATTTCTGCATTTAATTTTCTGCAAAACTTTAAAACATTTGTTTTTACAAGACGCAATACGGCGTATCCTTGGGTTTGGGATACGGCGTATTGACTTCATGTACAGTGTGTTTATTTGTTTTCCTACATTGTAACCATTGTATAACCGAGATAGGAATTGCACTTTTGTCTTCTAAACTCTTATGCAGGACCTTACTGTAAAGAAATCAACGATATGGTATACTCTGGAAAAGACGTGTGTTGAACTCCTATGAGCATTCTGACGCCTCGTCAACACACTTTTTGCTCAAGAACTCAAATTGGAGAATCATCACGAGCAACATATCAGGGGAGTTCCTCGTTCTAATTCTATTTCCTATTTTCTTTAATTGTTTTATCTATACAATGAGGATGTTGTATAATTTAAGTGGGAAGATGGAGAATTAGAACGCCTACTTGTCCTTGCTTTTACAAATAATATGTTATATGCTTAAATTATGCCAAATTTAAAAAAAATTAGCATAACTTTTGTAAAAATTACTAGTTACATGACCTCGCGCACTATAACCCTTGGTATGTGCTTAAATACACATACCTTTTACCTAATAAAACGAGCTAAAAAGACCAATAATGACCAATAAATACAGAAAAATGCATTATATTCGTTTGTATTGTAAATTGTGTCTTGTGGGTAACGAATATTGCACAAAAGGACAAAAACGAAGCAAAACAGACAAAACCGAGCACGGGAATGGAAAGAGTACGAGAAATCAAAGCTGAAGATGAATTTATCTTAACCAATTCCAATCATGTTAATCTTTTAACCTTAAAATACCCTAAAACTATTACAAAGTTAGTCCTTGGGGACTAACACCATCAGTCCAAACCAAAATGCACCGTTAGTCCTTTCCATTTCACCATTAGTCCTTAACCTTAACTCCCGTTAATCCATTAAACTTATAATCTTTATCCTGGCCCAAAATATTAAACCAGGCCTAAGTTAACCCCCCCTTTTACCCAGTCAATGGTCAAGACTTATACACCCAAGTCAAAATTACTATTCATGTTTCTCCTTTCCCTCCTTCGTTTCACCTTTTACACAGGGCAGTTCACACATAGGGTAAAACAATCATTCACCCACACTCACCCCGTCCTTTTAGAAGCTCACATGATGCAAGCAATGATGCAATGGAATGACAGCTGGGCGATCCCAAGCATATTGACTGGTTAAGAGATGTGGCAACAAATCAAGGGCCAAGATTATGTTGCTTGGAGAATAATCAAGATTGAAGGGCCAGGATTGATTGATGAGGATCGTCTTAGGGTCTTAGAAGCTTCACCTCTCAGCTATATAAGGAGGACTCCTCACTCACTTAAGAGGCGTCTAGTTTTAGCTTATTCTTAGTTTTAGTAGCTTATTGTAACTTTTATCATTATTGTATTATCTTTCAAGCTTTGTAACTCTTTTCTATTAATAAAATTGGAATTTTACTTCTAAATCTTAAACTTTGAAATCTGTCTTACTTATAATACAAATTTAGCTTATTATGTTGTTGATATGACTTAATAAGCTTCAATAAGCTCTCTACTACTTCATAAGCTAGTTATCATTCAGTTAAGCCATAAAAAGCTTAACTAAATTATATTCACCTCAAAATCTCACCCTAAATATAACCTCAGCTTTGAATGGATGATAAACCAATTTGGGATGGGCTTATGGACAATACCAGCTTGTTAAAAACAAGCTGGAGCTTGTAGATAAGCTCTTTTGAGCAAATTTGATCCTTGTTTGAGCTAGGATCAAGATACACATTCCATTTTCCATTTTTAGCCTTATAACTCGTTTTAGCTTATTTACTGCTTATTGTTGCTTATTGTTACTTATTTTGGCTTATTACTGTTTACTTAGACTTATTATTGCTTTAAAATGTCTACTTATAGTTTAGATTTAATTAGTTTATGCTTTTGCTTAAAACTGTCTAAAATCTAAAAATATGGCTATTGTTCCAGCTTATTGATTAGAGCTTAATTGTGGTTAAAAATTGCTTAAAAGTTCTTCACATACTAATATCTTAATATGTTTAAACTTTTATAGCTTTTATTCATCTGCTTTAAGCTTAAAAATAGATTTCATAAACTTTAAGGAGTGTTTGGCACAAGCAGTTTTAACTTGTGTTAAAACTGCTTGTTAGCCTTTTGGTCCTTAAGGCAAATTTGAAATGCTCAACTTAAGCCAAGAAGTCACTGTATAAAAGTTCTTAAGGTTTTAAAATCAGATTTAAGGTTTAAGCTCAATATAGTTTGAATATGTGAAGCTTAGCTTATTAGAACAGTTGAAATTATTAGATTTTGATTAGTAGCTTGTTAGTGTTGTTTTCATATTTGTTCTGAGTCCTTAATGCAGTAATTATGAGTTAGTATAGGTTTGCAATTTCCATTTTATTTTTAAGACAAATCTGTCTAAGTTTTCTAGTCTTCTTTTCAAATTTCCAAAAGCTAGTTTTTAATAGTAAATCTAGGTAAGATAAAATTAGATTTAAGGTCTGAATTTGATTATATAAACTTATTGGACATCTAGCTTGATCTGTTTCACCTTTTTAAGTTTTTACATTAGCTTTTAGTAGTTTAATATTAGGGCTGCACTTTGTCATTTTCAAACTTCAAAAATCTACAAAAAAATAGTTTTATAAAACTGTCAGATTTAAAGTCCTCTTTTCTAGCTTATTACTAATCCAATTTTCTTAAATCTTGTTTTACTGTGATATTTGGAAGCTAAACTCCATCTGTTTTCAGTTTACAACTTATTTCCAAGTGCTTATTAGGTCTTAATTTTACTTCAAAGTTGGAAATTTTTAATTTAAAACTGCTAGTATAAGGTTGTTTTTTATTTCAGCTTTTAAGAGTTTTTAAGCTCATTTTGTCAGTTGATTCCTGTTCACATTAGCTTATTAGGTCTTGGTAGTTAATAGTTTTCAGCTTATTTGCTTTTTCTTTGGCTTATTGAGTCTAAAATCAAAAGCAGTTTATGTTTATTATGTCTAAGTTTTATATAGCAAACTGTCACTTCTTTTTTAGCTTTTTCCTAGCTTATAATTAAGATTTAGAAAAATTTCCTTTACTAAAGTTTCTTATATTAGCTTATAGAATGGCTTTTTAAAAGAAAATTTGAAAAATAAAAACAAAAAGGTAAGGTCCAGGACTCGAACCTGCGACCTCACCCTTAACACACACATACCTTACCGCCATGCCCTTGGGTCTTTTTCATAATAGGTTCATTTCATTTATTATTTAAGGTTCTTGTCCAGTTTTGCTTATTAGGCCTTATTAGCATATTTTCTGCTTATTCGTTCAACATCTTTTCCAGTTTGTATTTTTCTTAGATTCTCCATAGTCCAAAGTATTTTTTATAATTTTTCTAGATTTTTATAAATTAGTTTAATATTTTTAATCATTTTTTCTAGATTTAAATAGTTTTTAATTCATAATAAATAAAAAAAATCAAAAAAATATAATTCTTTTTTCTAAAATTATTTTTCATCATTTAGGACTTTTTAAAATTAAATTTACATTCGTAGGGCTTAAATTTGATTTACTTGCTTATTTAGTCGCGTTTTAGGATTCCCGTTATCGTTTTTTAGGTTTAAGTCGTAATTGCCTTATTTGTTTGCTTGCCTTTACTTGTTTTTGCATTATATTTGTAGAAATAGAAAACCAAATCAAAATCTGAAACTATTCAATTCACGCTATCACAAACTTAACGGATTCTCAATTCGCACTTCGTCGAGGAAACGACCCGGAAGGTTTTAAACTTTACTTTGGTTAAAAGTAATCTTCTTAAATCCTTACGGAATACTTATTACTATACTATTATTGATATAATCCTTATATACGTATCGGGATGAATCAATTTTTGGCGCCGTTGCCGGGGAAGTGTGTATCGAATATCGCGTTGAAGTTTGAGGATTAGTGTTTTGAAAACCCTTCCTCGTGAAGTTATCATTTTATTATTTTCTTTTATATAAAACTAAAAAATACAAAAATATTTTATTTTTTTCTCGATTTATTTTCGTAGATTTATTAGAAAAAACCAACAATACTTTTCCTAAAGTATTTAAAAAAAACCAAAAAAAATAAAAAACAACAAAAACAACCGTTGTGTCACTTGTGAAATCGACTCACTTTTAGATTACAAACTTTAAGAGAGGTTTAAGAAAGGTTGATCCTACGAACTTCGACCCGAAAAGAGAAGGTTTTTAAAACGCTTCACGCTTACCCGCTCCTTCGCTTCTTTGTGCATTTTCAAAAGAGCTACCTTACACTTGTTCGATTATCGGTTACAAAAATATTTTTCTTTTTCTTATTTTATTTTTAGTGCATGCACACTCGCTCTTCATCACATTTAATTTCCGAATCTTCCACGACTCTGAAACATCGTAATCGTAGATGTTCTAAACAAAGAGTCGAACCGTTTTCTCTTGTGGAGACTCCCGTAGATACGATGGCCGATCAACGTACTATGGCGGAATTACTCTGTGCACCCACTGAGGATTATGTGGAGGCAATCGTAGTACCACCCATTCCCGCTGAGTATTTCAAGCTCAAGAATAGTCTAATCAATCTAGTAACTTCAAAACAATTCTTCAGTTTTGAGAAAGAAGATCCTCATGCTCATATTCGATATTTTAACAAGATTACTTCTATGTTGAAGTACAAAGATGTGCCCGAGACATCGATTAAGCTTATGATTTTTCCATTTTCTATCGATGGTCCAGCCCGGATTTGGCTCGACAAAGAACCTTATCGTTTTATTCTCACTTGGGACGATCTTGTGTCCAAGTTTATTAACCATTTCTTTCCTCCCTCAAAAACAACAAATCTCCGGAATGAAATTTCAAATTTTTAACAAAAGTTTGAGGAAACGTTTAGTGAGGCATGGGACCGTTTCAAGGATCTTATTCGTGTATGCCCACATCACGGTTTTAACGAATTGCATATACTCGATACCTTCTACAATGGTTTAAACCCATCCGATCAAGATTCTTTAAATTCTGCCGCCGGTGGCAATCTTTTGGAAAGAAGTGCACAAGATGTGTTGAAAATTATTGAAAACAAATCAAAAGTTTGTAATTCAAGAAATAAGCCGATTGTTTCTCAAGTGAAAGCAAGCAATGTTGATTCTTCAGAGATAGCTAGTGTCGTGACTAGTGCCATGACCGCGATGTTTAAACAACATCAAGTAACCCCAACTCCAGCTTCCGTAAAAGCTGTTGAGGAATCTTGTGTTACTTGTGGCGGTGCTCATTCTTACCGACAGTGTCCTGCCACCGATGGCAACACTTTTTTGAGCTATCAAGACAATATTCAAGGATATGTTTCAGCAGCCGCAGTGAACTACAATCAGGGAAATACCGATTATCGTCCCCAGAGTGTAGCTAATCAGTTTTGACCACCCGGTTTTGCTCAACCGAATGTGCAAAATCAAGGGTTTAGCCAGAACCGAGGATATTTACAAAGTAATTTCAATCTATGGTTAACCAGAATTATCAAGCTCACCTTAAGTGAACCATTCAACGACTCTTTCGAGCTACATGAAGACGCAAATTGACATATAATATGAAAATAATTGCAAAAGTCAAATAACAATTTGAGGACGGAATTAAAGAAGAAGAGGATGGATAATACATTATCTGGACAAAGAACAATGCGTTCAAAATGAGTTAAAGAATAGTTCAATATCGATTTTGGATATAAGAACATGATGAGTTGTTTTTTTCAATGAATACGCTTCCTTCTTCGGGCTTGGGTTCACTCCTTTAGCAGAACACGTTTCTAAACCCGAGGTGTGACTTGAAGCAATGCACCACCCAGTAGTGGTTTTTTCTTATGTTGGACGATGCGCCATTTTCACCTCTCCTTTCTCTCATTCTTCCAAGGTGGTGGAACGGGAACCCGAGGTGACAAAGGATACGGTGCAACCGAGTACCAAAAACATCCAACCTCTGGTAATCCAAACTCAAGCTCCAATTGATGAGCCTGTTGCTGCTCCTAAGCCTAAACCGTTTATACCTTATCCTTCAAGAGCAAACAACTAAAAACTCCATGAAAAATATGATAACCTAGTTTCGAAATTTGTTGAAATTATTAGGGAATTACATTTCGAGCTCAGTTTTGCGGATGCTCATCTACATATGCCGAAATTTGCTTTAATGTTTAAAAGTCTCCTCAATAACAAAGAAAAATTGTTTGACTTAGCCAAAACACCGGTGAATGAGAATTGTTCGGCGGTTATCCTAAAAAATTTGCCCGAAAAACTGGGAGACCCCGACAAGTTTCTTATTCCATGCTATTTTCCGGGGATAGTTGAATGCTTAGCCTTAGCCGATCTTGGTGCAAGCATCAACTTGATGCCTCTATCCAATGGAAGAAGCTCTCACTCCCAGAACTTACTCCTACTCATATGATTCTTGAACTTGCAGACCGATCGACTACTAGTCCATCCGGTATTGCCGAAGATGTCTTTGTTAAAGTAGGAAAGTTACATTTTCCAACCGACTTCGTAGTCGTTGATTATGTTGTTGATCCTCGGGTTCCCTTAATTCTCGGGAGACCTTTTTTGAGGACGGCACATGATTTGATTGATGTTTATGGTGAAGAATTAACTCTTCGAGTTGATGATGAAGCCATAACCTTTAAAGTTGGTCAAACTTCGAGATACTCCTACAATAATGCTAAGTCAGTTAATCGAATCAATGTCATCGACGTTTCATGTGAGGAGTATGCTTAAGAAGTGCTTGGTTTTTCGGATAGTTCTAAAAGTGGCAATCCCACTCCGTCTTTAGGTCCTATCCTTTCTACTTCCTTTCCCTCTCTCACTTCTTTTGAAGGAGGTGACTTCATTTTGGAAGAAATCGAAGCTTGTCTTTCAAATGATTCAATTCCACCGGGAATTGATGATGCCGACTTTGATCCAAAGGGAGACCTTCTTCTACTCGAGAAGTTATTAAATGATGATCCATCATCTCCTATCCCTCCGAAGGAACTTCATTTTGAGGAAATTAAAACGATAAAATCTTCTATTGATGATCCTCCCGAGCTTGAGCTCAAGGATTTACCGTCTCATCTTGAATATGCATTTTTAGAAGGAACCGATAAATTGCCCGTCATAATTTCTAAAGAATTAAAAGATGAAGAAAAGGCCGCCCTTTTAAAGGTTCTTAAGTCACACAAACGGGCCATCGCATGGAAAATTTCCGACATTAAGGGTATCGCCCCTAGTTTTTGTACTCAAAAGATCTTATTGGAAGACGAATTCAAACCGGCGATTCAACATCAACGAATGGTAAATCCGAAAATTCATGAGGTTATCAAAAAGGAAGTCATCAAACTCCTTGATGCTGGATTGATTTACCCTATCTCCGATAGTCCGTGGGTGAGCCCCGTTCATTGCGTGCCTAAGAAGGGTGGTATGACCGTTGTTGAAAATGAAGATAAGGAGTTGATTCCTATGAGACTAGTTACAGGATGGCGTATTTGTATTGATTACCGAAAGCTTAATGATGCCACTCATAAAGACCATTTCCCGTTTCCGTTTATGGACCAAATGCTCGAAAGACTCGCGGGAAATGAATACTATTGTTTTCTAGATGGTTTTTCTGGATATTTTCAAATACCTATTGACCCGAAAGACCAAGATAAAACCACCTTCACTTGTCCTTATGGGACATTTGCTTACCGACGTATGCCTTTTGGTTTGTGTAATGCTCCGGGCACGTTCCAAAGGTGTATGATGGCCATTTTTCACGATATGATCGAGGAAACAATGGAGGTCTTTATGGACGATTTCTCGGTCTTCGGGGATTCTTTCTCATTTTGCCTCTCTCATTTAGATAAAATGCTTAAACGGTGCGAAGACACCAACTTAGTTCTAAATTGGGAGAAAGCCATTTCATGGTTAAGTAGGGCATTGTCCTCGGCCATAAGATTTCAAAGTCCGGGATTGAGGTCGACAAAGCTAAAGTTAATGTTATAGCTAAACTCCCTCATCCGACTTCCGTCAAAGGTGTTCGAAGTTTTTTAGGTCACGCCGGGTTCTATCGTCGATTTATTCAAGATTTTTCTAAAATCGCCCGGCCGATGACCCATCTTCTCGAAAAAGAAACTCCGTTTATTTTCTCAAAAGAATGTATTGAAGCATTTAATATACTTAAGAAGAAGTTAACCGAAGCCCCGATTTTAGTTGCCCCCGATTGGGACCTACCATTTGAAATTATGTGCGACGCTAGTGATTACGCGGTAGGTGCAGTCTTGGGGCAACGTAAGACCAAACATTTTTAGCCTATACACTATGCAAGTAAGACCATGACGGATGCTCAAGCACATTACACTACTACGGAAAAAGAGTTATTAGCCGTGGTGTATGCTTTCGAGAAATTTCGGCCTTACTTAGTCTTATCAAAGACCATAGTGTATACGGACCACTCGGCTCTTAAGTATCTTCTTGCTAAGCAAGATGCTAAGCCGAGATTGCTCTGGTGGATTCTCCTACTCCAAGAATTCGATGTCATTATTCGTGATAAAAAAAGGAGCGAAGAATCTCGCGGCCGACCATTTGTCTAGATTAGAGAACCCTCATCAAGGTGATCTCGAGAAAAAGGAAATTAATGAAACATTTCCTCTCGAGACCCTTGGAATGATATCTTTTCATGGTGATTCTAGTACCCCATGGTTTGCCGACATTGCAAATTACCATGCGGGGAATTTTATTGTTAAAGGGATGTCGTCCCAGCAAAAGAAAAAATTCTTTAAGGATGTTAAGCATTATTTTTGGGACGACCCCTACTTGTTTCGAATTTGTGCGGATCAAATGATTAGATGATGTGTTCACGGCCAAGAAACCGTGATATCCTCACGGCCTGCCATAATAGACCCATCGGGGGACATCATGGTGCGAACTACACCGCTAAGAAAGTCTTTGATTCCAGTTTCTATTGGCTGACTATTTACCGAGATGCCCATGACTTGGTCACATGGTGTGACGCTTGTCAATGTCAAGGAAAAATCTCGCAAAAGGATGAAATGCCTCAAAATCCAATTCAAGTATGCGAGATCTTTGACGTGTGAGGCATCGATTTTATGGGACCGTTCCTGTCTTCTAGAGGGAACAAGTACATTCTCGTAGCCGTCGACTATTTGTCTAAATGGGTTAAAGCAAAAGAGCTCCCCACTAATGATGCTCGAGTTGTTGTTAAATTTTTGAAATCTCTTTTTGCCCGATTTAGAACTCCTCGTGCTATAATCAGTGATTGCGGTACTCATTTTTGTAATGATCAATTTGCTAAATTTATGCTTAAGTATGGAGTTACTCATCGTCTTTCTACCGCGTATCATCCATAAACGAGTGGACAAGTGGAGGTTTCAAATCGTGGTTTAAAACGTATTTTAGAAAGGACCATAGGTGAAAACCATGCTTCATGGTCCGATAAGTTAGATGATGCATTATGGGACTTCCGTACCGCATTCATGACACCCATTGGGTGTACTCCTTATAAGCTCGTGTATGGAAAGGCTTGCCATCTTCCTATCGAGCTTGAACACAAGGCCTATTGGGCCTTGAAACATTGTAATTTTGACCTTAAGACCGCGGGTGATCACCGGAAAGTTCAAATGAATGAACTAAATGAACTCCGGGATCAAGCCTACGAGAATTCTTTAATCTACAAAGAGAAAACAAAGAAGATTCATGACTCCAAGATTAAAAACCGCGTCTTCAACGTTGGTGATCGAGTTCTTCTCTTTAATTCTCGATTAAAGATTTTCTCGGGCAAGCTTAAAACCCGTTGGACCGGACCATTCACCGTTGCTCAAGTTTTCCCTTATGGTGCCATCGAGTTATCTCAAACCGACGGACCAAATTTCAAGGTGAATGGTCATAGACTTAAGCATTATTTTGGAGGGGACATACCACCGATGGTTGTCCCGGATCTCCAAACTTTCCCCATGGACCATTAAATTCAGGGTCGAGTCAGGCTCGTGACTCGGTTAACAAAAACAAGCGCTTCGTGGGTGGCAACCCATGCTTATCCTTAGTATATTAGTATAATAATAATGAATAAGTGTGATGTGAGGAGGCTCGCCTTTTCCTTTCTCGGGTTTCGTGTTTCGTGTTTTATGTCTAGGATTGCCTGGATTTTGAAGACTCTCGTGCTCGTGGTTTTGTCCATCGTCCACTCGATCTTAAATCCTTAGCATGATTATGGGAATCCGATATCCTAGATCTTATTGATTTAACATTTATCTATTAGCATAATTAATAAACGGCTTTAGATTTGCGTAGAGACCCCTTAATATTTAGATTATGCCTTGAAATTAGTATGGGGGTGACAGTCTCACATTGAGGACAATGTGTAGTTCTAGTATGGGGGGATCTTTCGATTCGATCTTACTTGCATTTGCCTTGTCTTCACGTAACCCTGTTTTTCCACCAAAAATAGCAAAAATATGCCAAAATTAAAAAAATTTCAAAAATAGAGAATAAGTGTTTTGACACGTAGTTTTGTCTTTTTAAGAAATAAATTTTGACTTGATCGAGCATGTTGCGCTCTAGCTTGCCCCTTAACTTATATAAATTTAAGCTTTTGCTAGTCTTTTATACAAGAAGCTTTAAAACGCGAATTCTAGCTTGAAAAAGCCAAGAGTTTGCAAGTTTCCATGATAGACTTTAAATATGCAAAGCTTGTTTTATTAGACTAAGCATTCGCGGATCTTTTTATTAAAGATTTTAAATTTGCGAAGAACGAGAAATGATAGAGTTTTATATAAGTTAGATGCTAAACATAGAGTAGTTGGATCTCTTTAAGGCTCATAGAGGTTAATTGTGGCTTTTTGCTCCTATCAGCTTAATAAACTTTATATAATTGTTGAATAAATAAAGTTGCTTTGGTTTTTGCGATTCTTAGTTTAGATCACTTCGTAGAGATTCCTTCTGGTGAAAGTAAGGTACACATCGAGGTTTTGTCAGTGTTGTGGGGAAATAGGCTACCGATTCCTGACGGCTCGCTACCGTTGTCTAGGTAGTTAAAAGACCACAAGACTTGAAATTTGGCTAATAATAATAAGTTATGTAATAAACCGAAGCCGAAATAAGACCACTACATCTTGCCGACTCAGAACCGATGTGGTAGTCGTTTAAAAGGTAGAGGTAATATTAATAATAATAATACTATGAGCTGATAAAAGTTTACTGCATCTTGCCGGCTCACAACCGATGTTGCAGTCTTATAAAAGGTCAAGGATCACCGAGGTCGAAATAAGACTCCTGGACCATGTCGGCTCGCATACCGATGTGGCAGTTGTTTAAAGGACCGAGGTTTAATAATGTTGCAATAATAATAATAAAGCCAAATTTCGACTCCGGGATTATCTAAAAAGGATAACCCCTAAATCGTGCGAAATTAGAACCTTAATGTGGACCTTATTCTCACCATATCGTCTCTTTAGGAAAGGATTTCAAACTAATTATGGTCTAAACCGGGTTTTACTTTATGTGAATAAGACTTTAATTTATTCGTCACAAATAATAATAATAAAATCTTTAGAGGATTTAGGAAATAAGGGAGCGGAAAGTGGCAATGCTTTCACAATTAGCATTTATGAGTAGTGTTAGCATCTTAACTTGTATTTAACAATGATTTCATTTTTAAGCTTGGTTTAGGGCATGTGAAAAATCAAGGACGATGAATTTATCCTTTTAGTGTTTCTTGTCCCGTGAAGTTATGATAATAAATGCATAAAAATGGTAAAACGGGGGCTTTTCAAAACTAGTGATTTCATAATTCCCTTAGATGAACACTTAGCTACTTTTCGAGGTAATTAGTCTAAGGGGGTTGAAATTGTTGGTTTTCTAAGTTTGTGTTTATGACATTGCGTGAGGACACGGCAATAGCTTAGTATGGGGGATTTTAGTATGTGCTTAAATACACATACCTTTTACCTAATAAAACGAGCTAAAAAGACCAATAATACATGAAAAATACATTGTATTCGTTTATAATGTGAATTGTGTCGTGCAGGTAACGGATATTCAATAAAAGGACAAAAACGAAGCAAAACGGACAAAACCGAGCACGAGAATGGAAAGAGTGCGAGAAATCGAAGTCGAATGCGTATTTATATTTAATGGGTCAACCCGTACCCATTAAAGATTTATACTATACAAAAGCCTAACATAATTATAAAGTCCAAAACCATAAACCCTTTCTTGGCCCAAGTAACCAAGTCCAGGCCCAACATCTCAAACCCTGGTCAAACTTATAAAACCGGGTCAACCCAAAGTTATAAACACAAACACTGTACATCTTTTACCCCCTTTCCCTCTCAAATTACACAGACCAAACACACACATGGTAAATCAATTTCACCTCTCCAGACACTCGTTCTTCGCTTTCCATGCTTCTAGAAGCCTTATGCTGACACGTCTGACATATCATTGCCACGCTGGCGATCCTAAGCACAACCATTGGAGGAAAGGACGTGGAGAGAGATCAATGGCTCAGATTTGATGGATTGGAATCAAGGGCTATAATGAATGAAGTGGGGAGCGTCTCATGGACCTAGAACCTTCCTCTCGCAGCTATAAATAGCTTAAGAATCACATAGTATTGGTTGTAGATTCCAGTCTGATAAGATCTTTCTAGCCTGTTAAGGGTGGTAGCTAATCTGGATAGATCCAAACTAACTACAAGAGAAACAATGACTATGAACAATATAAGTAATGCGGAATCTAACTTATACTGCTAAGAAGAACAATGAATAAAATAGAACTTTTGATTACTATTAATCTGCTAGGTTACAGATTACTAACTATGAATATTTGTGAAAAACTCTTATATTAATTTCCTTTTTCAAAGTATTGTAATGTTTTAATCATTAATAAAATTGTTTTTGGTTGTTTTAGTTTATCTGAAATATTGTTGTGAATTCAGAATTTTACCTTTATACAAATTTGTTAAAATGTATTTGGATTTCACTTAATAAGCTTAATAAGCCTTTGTCATAAAAATAAGCTAATCCTTATTCAGTTAAGTTAGCCTATAACTTAACTGAATAAGCATTGTCACTATCAATATTCAACCAAGAATTCTTTGAATAAGCCAATAGGAAGATAGCCCAGATTTGATGAGGGCTTATGGGCCTGTATTCTATGCTCTTTTTATAAGCCAGCTTGTTGATTTAAGCTCTATAGAGCAATTAAGTACCTGTTTAGCTGAGACAAAAAGGTACTTCTTATTTTTCCCTTTTTAGCTCTATTTTTCTTGTTTTGCTTATCTTTGCTAATTCATTGCTTATTGCTTGCTTATTGCTATTTATTTGTGCTTATTCAGCTTTAATATAGCTTAATAAGTCTTATGAGTGGTCTTGAATAGTTTAGTTTGAGATATGTTATAATCTGTCTAATTTTTTAGTTAATTGCTTATTAAGGTAGCTTATAGGATAGTGCTTATTTCTCTTAGGTTATTGCTTAGTTGTACTTAATTTTCATAGAGCTCAATCTGTTTTGATATATCATGGCCTATTTTGATCTTTTTTAGCTTTAATATGCATTTGAGAAATATTAAGGGGTGTTTGGCACAAGCAACATTAACTTTGGTTAATGCTGCTTGAGCTCATTTTGGTTCTTAAACCAACTTTAATAAGCTCTATCTAAGTCATATAAGCTATTTCCTTAGGTTTTTAAAGTTTACATATTAGTTTAAAGGCATTGTCTATCAAAATCATAGAATCTGTCATTTATTTGCTTAGTTAGTCAGCTTATTGGCTTAAGATCCTAGTAGTTGCATCTTAGAAGTCATTTTATGCTTTTTCATGGTTTAATATGCATTAGAGTTGATTAGCATAGGTTTTGCATTTGCCATTTAAGTTTCAATCTAGGTTAGCTTTAGTTTGATTTTAGTTCATAAATTCATTGCATAAGCTCTTTATAGCCCAAACATAATCTGTTTAAACTTATTTTTAACTTTTGTCAGCTTTTTGTAGCTTAATAATAGGCCTGCAGTTAGTGTTTTAGCTTTTATTAAAATAAAAAAACCAAAAACATAGGCTTTAGTGTTAACTGCCTTTTTGAATTAGCTTTTTCTTGCCTTAAATCTGAGCTTATTTGTTTAAGTCTAGCTTATTTGAGTTCTTTGAAATAGTGTCTTAATCTGTTTTGCATTAGTAGCTTATTAGTCCTAGCTTAAGTAGCTTATAACCTTGCCTAAAATTTGCTTCTTAGCCTTTTTTCTTTATTTTTTCTATCTTAACTGCTTATTTGGTTTTTAGTGTGTCTGCTTATGAGATTTGCTTATTTCAAGTTCAGATTTGCTAATTTGTCTAGTTTTAAGGTCTGCTTTAGCTTTTTGCATTGCTCAATTGTCCCGTTAGCTTAATCTGGTTTAAGACTTAAAAGCTATTAAGTTTTTTCAAAAAAAAAACTAAGTTTTGCTTTGGCTTTTACTCAGCTTATTTTTGAGATTTAATTAAAGTGTTTTTACAAAAGTTGCTTAGTTTAGCTTAATCTAGCTTTTTCAAAAAGAAAATCAAAAAAAATAAAATAAGTCCCAAAAGGATAGGTCCAGGACTCGAACCTGTGACCTCTCCTTTACACATACACATACTTACCAGCGCGCCCTTGGGACTTTTTCAACATATGTTTGTTTTATTTAATACTTAAGGTCATTTCTAGTCTAGCTTATACGAGCTTATTTGCTTATTAACTGCTTATCCTTTAAGCCAATTCTCTAGTTTTTTTTTCTTAGATTCTACATAGTTTAAAGTATTTTTAATAATTTTTCTAGAATTTTCATAATTAGTTTTCTATTTTTAATGATTTATTTATATTAAATCCGTTTTTAATTCATAATAAATAAAATAAAAGTCAAAAAAATATAATTCTTTTTTCTAAAATTATTTTTAGTCATTTAGGATTTATAAAAATAAAAAAAACATTTTTAGGGTTAAATTTTGATAGTTAGGGTTTTAAGTCGCGTTTTTAGGATTTCCGTTAACATTTTTAGGTCCAATCGTTAATTGCTTTTTGCTTGTCTTTATTTAATATTGCATTTTGCTAGTAGGAATAGAACTCAAATCTTTGAAATTATTCAAATCACACGATCACGAACTTAAACGTGATTCTCAATTCACACTTCGTCGGGATACGACTCGGAAAGGTTTTTGAAATTTTACTTTGGATAAAAGTAATTTTCTTAAATCCTTACGGAATACTTATCTTATACTATTATTGATAATATCCTTATATACGTATTTGGAGATGAATCAAAAGGCAAACAATTTTGAAACAACAAAATGCACAACAGAAGTAGTTCTAAAAAACAGTAGACCAAGTAAACCCGAAAACAGTTAGAAGCCATGTGGAACAAAACAAACAAATAATAAACAAATATACAAAAAGAGACTAAAAAATCTACAAAACCAAAATCATTTGCAACGCTTGCTGAAACGATTAAAAAACCCTTTTTTTCTAAAACATAATCCTGTTTGTCAAAGCTTATATAGTGCCGCTATGCCTTACATGATTTTCAACTTAAGTTTCATTTCAGCTTATGTTTGTTTCAACTTATATAGTGCCGCTATGCCTTACATGATTTTCAACTTAAGTTTCATTTCAGCTTATAAAAGGTTATCATCACATAACGCCACTACATAAGCCGAAACAAACACCCCAATCATACCCTAATAATTAACCCTTAAAAGACACTACATCATGAACAAAGAGTAAACACTTATACGCCATAACATACTAAAACATGAACCCAACAACCAACTCACCCATGGAAAACAATAATTAACTTATGAATACATGTTGCTTTTTAGGCTGGACCCAACCTCCTTATGTCATTTTAAGCTTAAGCCTCATTTGTTCAAAGCTACTACACCTAACAGGTATTAACCCCATCAATACTAAATTAGACAAAAGTAAACCAAAAACAATTAGCACAAACAAAGCAATATCAAATCAGACCAAACCAATCTAAGAACACAAATACAAGCAACAATTAGCCACTAATGCATCCACTAAACTATAACAAAAACAAAAGCAACAAACAAATTTACAACCTAAAAACGCATATACTAAGAACCTTAAATAACAAACGACGAACCATCAACAACATTAAACAATAAACCCTAAAAGCTTACCCAATTTAAATAGCAGAAGATCCTGTCAACCACAGCTAAAAACCCTAAAAAAATGAAATGCAAGATCCAAGAGATTATATAGCACATTAACCCATGGTAAATCACAGGTGGCATACATGCGAGAAATCATGTTTAGTGGAAATCTTAGTCACGCTGTTAGTGGCAAATTAATAGAGAGAGAACACAAAGAGGGAAGAGATAGATGGAAGAGCGAAAGAGAGTAGGTGGGACATAATATCAATGAAGTTGGGTTCGGATGGTATTGGATCGGGTCGTGGGTTAAAACATTCATAATGACCCGGAGTGTTCATTTTTATAAGGTTTTATAATCTCTCTGTGTGTGAATTAAGTGATAGTTAATACTGCTACTATGGAGATACGGCTATGTGATGATGAGGGTTTGGATGGTTATTCTGTTGGGTTGTGTTCATGTCATATGGATATTTATACGGCTAAAAATACGTAAGCTTACGGGGTCACACACGTTTACACATAGATATCACTTTATTCATATGTATATAATAATATAAGCGTATATTTATTATATATATTAATTCAACGATGAAACACTAACGGTCGTTAATTAGATCGTTAGAGATAACTAACTTATAAGGCTTTTTAATTAATAGGTAATTAAATGTAATTAATCATAAATTAAAGGAAAGTCAAAAAGTCAACACCAAGGGAGTGTATCCCTTGTGTTCGAACCGGCCATAGATCCCTAAGGGATTGGATTGGGCTTGTGAGATTTCTTTTCCTTCAAGTTATGTATTTTAGGTAAACCCTAAAATCATCTACTATATAAGAAGGACCCTAGAGCTCATAATTCTCATCCCTCTCTTCCCTCTTCTCCTAATCGTACGAACCAAACAACCCTTAGGGATTTTAGGCTTTTCCGATTACGTCTAGTGTTTCACTTGATCGTTGGTTGAAGAACTAGCATTCAGGTGATATTGTTCGACGTGTAGTGTGGATACACGTAGAGGTTACTTACCTTAGTAACTCGTAGTGGTTTTTGGTCGCGCGTTATTACACACGTACGTGTACTCGAAGGAGCTTGCATTTTCGACACTAGCTTGGTTGCTAGAGGTATGTTTCCTTATTCATGTTTTTTATGTGTTAATTATTTAAGCTATATGATTTATATTCCACTGCGTAGCTCGTTTAATATTCTTGTAATATTAGGTTCTTTAGATAACGATTTCCAACAGTGGCATCACGAGTCATATCATATAGCGTAGTAATTATATAAAAACATAAACATATGTAAAATATGGCCCCCATATGTGTTATTTGTTGCCTTTTTATGTGAAAGTTATTTTAGGAAATTATTTAGTGAAATAATCATGCTTTAATTGGTCACACAAGTAAGGAAATAATATATATGGATATATTTTACATGTTCTCTAAAATGCTTATTTGATTATATTTGCGTTTTAGATTATATATATTTATAGCTTATTTATTTGTTATAAATTGTCAACCATGGATTACATGCATGTAAGCCATGGTTTATTAAGCTAATTATTTATATGTATATGCATGCGTGTGGATATATATGTATGCATGAGAATTTTTTACGGGAATTATTTAATTGTAATAGTAGGGATGACCTTTGTTGAATTAATTGCGTAATTGATCCTAGTTTAGTATGATTAATTTTGGTTAATATGTTTTGCATGTTTTTATATATATTATGGCGTTCATTATAATTATGCAAATATGATTTTCAAAATTAATATGGACTAAAACTACATGATTAAAATGCTTATTGTATGTATATTGATACGTACACGTTGCTAAATCATGGACTATATACGTAAATTTTGTACTTTTCTTGCAAATGTTCTATAACGCAGGGGTTTAATAGTTTCCGTAAGGGAACCTGTGACAGAACAATGCAAGAATACACAAATTTTACATAAACGGTTTTAACAATATTTTAAGTAAGTCGTAATCGTTACTAGGGTTTGATTATTTCCCGTGGGGAATTAACCTTATCCGTAGTAAGATTGCTTATACTTGGAAATGTTGTAAACATGGTAACCCTAATTTTATAAATGACATTAAAATTTATAAAATGTAAGGATTTATATTTATAAAATGTTTTTTAAAACAAAAATTGGAAAAGTTTTAAAAAATAATTAGTGTTATAAGGTTGTATTCATGCTTCCTTATACACAAATTTTTGATAACATTGTTTTTAACAAAATTTTACCCTTAAAAATAAGTCAGTTGCCATCCAAGTATGGGATCACTTGGGTTGTATTTTTACTCTAAGACAGTCTTAAGTGAATTTGCAAAACAATGTAATACAACAATCGTATGGTTAGACCTGAGACTGTATAATTACTGATTTTGTGTTAGACAACTTATATCGAGTATGGTTGGTTAGACCTTTGACCCGAGGCATACGATGGGGTTAAACATGCTACTTGGCATTATAATTCTGGATTATATTGTCTTGTGCCCCATAATGGCTAAGAGTTGCACATGTTGGCAATTATCTCCCGCATATTACCTTTTGAGTTATACCGTTTCTAGTAGATCAACTGCATTAATGGTAGAACGTCAAGTTGGATCTTAGACCCTTGTAAACTTAATTGTTTATTCATAATAAACATGGGTGGATAATTTTTTAAGGGATGAATTATCGAAAATACTGAAAATGAATTATACCGTAAACAAAAGTTTGTTCTTGCTTGTGGAAGACAAACCGTGTCTGTTTTCCTTGGGAAGATAAGACTTATTCCTATACTTTTCACTTATGGAAAAGTTATATCAGGAATGAAAGAATTATCCTAAATTCTATTCAAACTCATACCAAACTTACATGTTAAGTTGATTGGACTTCTTATCCGTTCAAGATTGCTTCAAAATCCTTATTCGGTTTTGAAATCTTTGAATCATAATAAGAAACTTAGATAACTAAAGAACTTGGGTCTATAGCTACCAAGATTAAAATATCTTGTTGTAAACACGACATATTTAGGAGGTTTGATTAGAAGACGGAAATATCACCGCAGTACTAGAAAAAGGCAATAACTAGAGAACTCGTGTTTATAGTTGTTTCCTTAAACCAGTAAGAGACGCTACACACCCTTGATTAAAAAATCAAGATTAAAATATCTTGTTGTAAACAAGACATATTTAGGAGGTTTGATTAGAATACGGAAATATCACCGCAATACTGGAAAAAGGCAATAACTGGAAAACTTGTGTCTATAGCTGTTTCCTTAAACCAGTAAGAGACGCTACACACCCTTGAGGAAAATTGAGCCAATAAAGGAGGAATTGCATGCCAAATTTTCAAGTTAATAAGTAGCTAAGATGGCTAGAACTTGAACACACTTCCTTGAATATCTAAGTAATTGTTTGCTAGTCCATGCGACTCACACTAGCAATAATGTGTAGACATTCAAGAATTAGAAAGATGCATAAAGTGCTACTTACTTTTCACTAGTGAAGGAATACTCACACTGTTGTCAGATCTAGTGGGAGTAAAGCATTTTATGATTCTAAGACAAACTTGCAATGTTGTCAAATTCAGTGGGAGTTATGAGCTACCTCATAAGCATCCTACTTTATTTATGGCTTGGCTTGAAATAATAAATTACTTTCCAAGTGTTAAAAATCTTCATTTAGTAAGAATCATCGTATATTATCTTTGATAACTTGTTGCCTTTGAGATGCCGCTTCTGTTTAATGTTATCTTTGATAGATATGCATGATTACTTATTAATAGATGGAGTTCTATATAATATACTAGCTATAAGCTTGACATTGCCATATTGTCAATACAAACTAACTAACTAGTCTGGTGTTGTTTTATGCAAAGAAGTTGTACCCTGCACAAGTGGGATAAATCTTTATTGTATGCAAGGAACAACTTAGATCAATGACTAATGGTTTCTTGACTGCAAAGTAAGAAAACTATTACTCTACTAGGACTCCTACACATTTAATGTATGTAGCCCTATTAAGAAAACATGTCAAAATAAAAAGGAAGTTACATGATTATGGTTTCTTGGAAATCATAAACATGAAGGTTGAGATTAACTTGAAATTACAATTGAGAGCATGATTTGGAACTCATTTCACTTTAATTTAAATATTGTTATGTCTTGCTGTTAAGACATGAACATTAAGTCATTGACTTGGTCAAAGACTTATGCTGAATAGTAATATATTGAATGTTTATGTCTACTTGTTAGTACATACACAATAAGTCGTTGACTTGATCAAAGACTTATAAGAGGATGCAATTGGCTTATTAAACCTATTGATACCATTACGTTTTTAACTTAAGTTGGTAAATAGGAAAAGCCATAAGTATAAGATCAATCTTATTGGAATACCACATTTTTATGGTATGACTAACAAGGATAACCAAACTGTATATTGATATTGTCATATTGTTTTGATTCATGATGATCTTTAACTTGTTTAAACTCCTAAAGGAAATCAAGGTTAGAAAATTGAGTATGTCATGGATATACCTGTTGGAATATGAACAAATATAAATTATATATGTCTGGAATCTATTCGAGCCTAAGGGGACGCACGCGTTAATATGTAGAACAACGTTTAAATGTATTAATGTAATATATTATTTAGTGTTTAACAAACGATCGTTTAATTTTTAACGAGAATAAAATATTAGTCGTTAAAAGGTTTAAAGGGCTAATATGTAAAAACCGAATAAAGGAAGGGTTCGGTTTGCCTCTCTTTCTTTATAGTCGGCCGAACTCCACTCCTTATGAAGGTGGGATACTTTGCTTGCATGCCAAGTTAAAAGGAGTATATAAGGAGGTCTTAGGGTGATTGAGAGCTCATAACTTGAAATCACAAATCCCTAAAAAACCTAAAATCTCTCCCTTGTCTCTCTCTTTGTTTGACCGAACCTCAAAACCCTTTTAGGTTTTCGGTTTTCCTTCCCTTGGTGTGCGATCAAACCGAACACCCTTTAGGGTTTCGGTTTTGTGGTTTTATACCACATTCAAGGAGGTTTTTGTTCGTATGTTGATTGATTCAAAGACGAAGGTTATCGTTTGGTTAAAACACTACTAGTACTAGCATACGCGTTGTTTGCTAAGAATGTATTGTGTATGTAAACTTAGAGGGATTATACTTTTGATCCTTGGTGGTTACGCGTGAATTTAAGGCGGCGTTTGTTAAATTGCTAAAAGGTACGCAAGTTCTTAAACCCTTGTTAATTATAAGTTTTATACGTGTTTAATCTTTCCGTTACGTACTCATGATATGTATAATTGTTAAATTTGATCTAAAATCTCAATAGTGGTATCAAAGCCAACGTGTAAAATTTGTAATTACAAGTAAATAAAATTAGACAAAATTAGGGTTCTTAATTAATTTTTTAAGCCCTTTAGGCGTTTTATGCATCAAGATTTGATCTTTGTGCATCAAGATTCAATATTTATTGGTTATAAAATTAATTAGACGAATTCTAGGTTGTATGCAATTTTATGGATAAAACTTGATGTGTTTAATTGTAAGTTGATCAGTTTTATGTTTTAAATTAATTGTTAATTTGGCATCCATAATAAATACATGCAATTTATCATGGAGGGATATGTGATATTAATCTTGTTAATTGTTAAAGAATTTTTATGCAAATATGATGATCAAGAATTAAAAACATAGACATTAAATTTATGTGGTTTCGATCCACGACTTTAAAAGCCAGGGAAGACCTTGGCATTATCTTAATAGGGCCTAAAGAGTTAATTTTTGTGTTGTATAAGGCTTACGCAATCGATTATGTCGATGGATGTGGCCAGAGTTTATAGGACGAAGGAGCCTTGTATGAATACGTACATGTTTTTAAATTATTAGATAATTAGGATCATATTTGATAGTTGCATAACTTAATTGTTAAGTGTTGTTTATTTTTGAATAATTGTTATGTGATTTGTTTGTGTTTATATTGTTTATTTTAAATATTGGACTTGTGAGAAAATAAAAGGGTTTTTTCAAAAATTAAAAATAAACATGACTAATTATTATGAAATAATATTTATTATAGACTATTAATTGAAGTCTTATGTGTCAATTTGGGTTCAGCTTACATCCAATAATCATGGCCTTCGGGTTTCCCACGAAGAGACTTATAATTTAATAGTTCATAATGTGTTTTCCAAATTAAAGTTTTAT
>BQNB010016400.1:0-11145 GCA_026074375.1 Tanacetum coccineum
GACTAGGCAAGGTCTTATATTGAGAATCACGTTGTTTTAAACGAGCAAAGACATCTTTGTACATCAAAGCAGTTTTAAGCATCAAGTAGGTAGCATTCCATCTCGTTTGGCAATCCAATCCTAATCTCTTAGAAAAAATTACTTTAAGTTGCCTACAAGTCTCCTCAAACTTCTCAACTCTCTTAGGGGTCGCTGCCCAATAAGAGACACTTTCACGTATATTTTCTATTGCGACCTTAATGACATTTAGCCTAATTTTCACAATTAGATTCAGAATATGTGCACTACACCGCATGTGAATATGAGAGCCATCATGTATCAACTTATTTAACTGCAACTTATCTTTAATCTTACCAATCAATGAATCATTTGTTGTGCAGTTATCAACAGTGATGGTGGATAATTTTGTATCCACATTCCATTCCATGAGAGCATCCATTAACACATTTGTCAGAACCTCACTTGTATGGGGGCAAGGTACATAAAGAAACCTGGATCAAGGAAGCAATGACTATCAACATAATGACTTGTAAAGAAAAGCTTAACATTATATAATACAGTTATAAAATAACACTATATTACCTTAAGATTTTACTTTGTAATATCCAATCATTATCAATGAAATGACCCATGATAGCCATAAACCCTTTCTTTTGGTTGCTAGACGTCCACATACCCTGCTTTGATTATTCTTGATATCTTTAATAACCTAATTTTTTTGTTCTTCATATAACTTGATAATGTCACTCTTCAATGTGTTACGAGAAGGACATTTGAAGAGTGGTTGGATGGTTCTTGTAAAACTCTTAAAGCCAGTGTGATCAACAATTAAAAGGGGATACTCATGTAGAATAACCATTTTAGCAAGTGCATTCCTTCCATCCTTCTCATTGTACACATAATTTATCAAATCCGACTATGAGTTGCCTGCCAAAATCCGTTGACGAATATTTGGCTGTCTCCTAGCTTTACACACTCCCATATGATCTTTTAAGTGTGTGGTACCATTTTTTGGATCACCTCCAAGTAACTTTTTTGCAATAGTTACACTTTGCCTTTATTTGTCCATTCACTGTCATTTGCTCAAAATGTTCCCAAACTGGACTTCTTTGTCTCTTATTTGTCGGCTTTTTAGCTGTAACCGTTTCTTCAACAATATTAGTATTATCGTCAGGTAAGTTTGGGGAAATGTTTGGTGTTTCTGGTACTTGAGTGGAATTGTCTTCTGATAAGAAATAAAAGTAAAATAATTCAGCATATAATGACTATGTATTTATGTGTACGAAATATGATACTAACTCATGCATACTCAGTCTATGCAACATAAACAACTATAGATGTGTGCTTTACTATAACGGAAGAACCTATTATCTATAAACGATTTAACGTGTTACTCAATAGTGTCAAGATTACTCATGTTTACAATAATCTAAAAACAAAACCAAAGTACTTATAATAAAAACAGGTCATGGAGAAGAAAAATTGAAGCTTTAGTTTCATTAGCTCCTAACATATTATGTGTTAATACATAATTAATCATATATGCTTGCATCTTCAAACTACCATCACTTTGTAATTATTTTGTTATGAGTGTTAACTGCATATGTTTATCTTATTACCATGCAAAGAACAACAATACAACATCAACAAACACAATATCACAATTGACAAGGTTTAAACTTTTTAAAAAAAACCAAACACCCCAACACAAACACTTCACTCACTGCAAATAGGTACCATGAAGAAGACCCAATGCAACATCAGCAAACATCAATACAACATCACAAGGTCTAAGCTTTTTTCTTAAATGATTATATATTGTTTGAATTAAAATTCACAAAGTACTAATCACAATATTATTCAACATTCAAAAAATAACAAATACAATTAGAGTGATAAGTTTGTTCAATGTTTACCTTGATAACCCATGACCATGGTGGAATGATGCAGAAATGGTGTAAACAATGAATGAATGATGTATGAATTGAGACGACTAGGGTATAATTTATATGCAGATTAGGGATCATTGTTTAGGGATGAAGATCTTTTTTAGTTTTAGGTGATTGACAATTGAATGATAATTGAATCGGTGACAGTGTTGTTTCCAAAATTTTAAAGGTTGATTTGAAAGAAGATATTGACTATTAAAAGTAATTCATATGATTTGTAACCTCTTTATACAGCTATAATTGTATTTTATACGAAAATTCTATTCGGGGTCGGGGTCGGGTATGGGTTTCGGGGACCCAAGGGTATTACCATCCCCGCCTCCATACCCGCTTTTCAATATCGGGGAATCCCCGCCCCCATCCCCATACCCGGTCAACTTGGGGATTCCCCGGTTAAACCAGGGTCGGGTATCGGATTCTCTGTCGGATTCAGGGTTTTTTGCCATCTCTACTAAAAAGGTATTGGGCTCGTTAGTTAATCTAATATTGTACGTGTATCGGGCTAAAGCCTAAAGCAATCCCGAGCCCAATCCATCTAGTAAACCACACAGCTCAAAGCCTAGGTGGTATAAATACCCCTTCTCCATAATGAAGAAGGGTTTGTTGTTCATTTTGTGTGTAAGAAACATATTGTTCAATTCACCTTCATTTCTCTCTCTACTTTCTCTCTCTAAACTTTCTTTCTCTTTTCTTCTTATTGCATCGTGTATGGTTATGATGTGGAAATGATAACTTAGGTTACTAACGGAACCCTTTTGGCCTATATTCTTATATAAAATATGTTTTACCAATTTAATAAACGCATATCCAAATGCTCCATATCAAAGATCACATATTGCCCAAATAAAGACAAAACAACTACTCCATAATCAAAGAGAAGAAGATCATAAAAATCATATAAATTCCAAAAAACTTAATTTTAAATGAGTTATAGAAATTAAACCAAATGATTACAAGTTCAACGATTCGGCAATTAGTTTTCCTACTCAAAAACTATTCTAAAACCCAAGCTATCAATTCCTATTATCCCGAACTCTTAAGTACTGTCACAACTCTTGAAATTCTTGATTAGATGGTGTGGAATGATGGGAGAGTTTCTGTGGAAGAGTGTGTGAGAGATATCTCAAATGGCTAGAAATCTCCTCTATTTATAGGCTGAGCGAGGGGAAGAGTGTGGCGCACTTTATAAAAAGTATGGCGTACTTGGCTTATGTCAGTTAAGGATATTTAATGTTGGTTGAAAAGTGCGGCGCGCATTTGAGAAACACCGGCGCACTTTGTGATGGTGAAAAGTGCGGCGCATAATATAAGTTGTGCGGCGTTCTTCGTCAGTTTTCTTGGATCTTTTTCTTGTGAATTGTATATGATGAGATATATGAGAGATACTTCGTTCCAATAACCCAAGGGCTGTATTTATAGGCTATAGAATACATGGGGACCAAGTTGGGGATGTATGTGGACGGATTTTGGGCCAAATTCGCGAATTAATTGCATCTCCAAAAGTACACCACACTTTATTATGAAACTTGAGGTTTTTATGCATTTACATCTCTTAAACGTTTTTCTAAGTTGTAGATAATTGAATTCTCTTTCCGTGGCCACTTGAATCAACTAAATCCGGGTTCGTATGACCGAGTTATGGCAAAAACAGTAAACAGGTGTCGGGAAGCTTTGAGTTTGAGTTTACTTCTTCATTTAAGTTCCATTTCTATGTGTATTCTTCTATTTTTTAAACAACACGTACCATGAACCTATAATAGAAAATATATTTTATTAAGTATCGAAAGTTCTTATTATTAACCAATGAATATACATAAAAGCACAGATAACGCATATAGAAATATGTATAATTTGAGCATTGTCATGTGCTAAAAGGAGAAAGGTCTTTCAAAGATTTTGTCATTTTTGGACATCACATATGTCACAACGAGCTTTGTAAATCATGGATAAGGCATATAATTTTGTTTTTGTTTGTGGTTCCTTCGAGTCTCAATTTGGTGTTTGAATTCTTCCCAAATGAGTTCAGCAAAGTCAACATTGTTGCCTGTAGCCATTCCCCATAACAGTTGAAGCATTGGAAGTCTTGGACGATCATAGCCACTCGCCTTCCCTATTAAACATCTACAAATCATAGTCATGAATGTTCTCCAGGGTTGGTGTAGTTCATTGATTCTCAGTGTGGAAAGAACTTTGAACGGTGTATTGCATCCAAGATTATTGATAAATCTAATGATTTCCTTTTAAGGAGCCGAAGGTATGAAAGGATCAGTGACTTTTAGAGCGATATTTAAAGCATTACAAAGTAGATCTTCATTCACTTCAATCACTTAATCTTCCACTTGGAAATGGAACTTTTGGGTAGACAGTTCTTGAGTGATAGAGTACTAGAACTGCTGCATGTATAGAAAATCACATCTGGTTGAATCTTTCCAAAGCAATCCTGAGGTTGCTCATTGGGATATGAACTTGGTCTTTAACTGGAACCAGTGCAGCATCTTGTAGCTTTTTTTTTTGTTGTTGCTCATCAAGTGATTCAGCCATTGTATCTGTTTATAAGAAATTTCAAGACAAATTCATATTCATAAGGGTTAGTGAACATAAATGTTTGAATTTTCCCTTTTAACTGATTTTTGATTTCGTGTTTGATAAGATTCTATTTGACAGGATAACTACCAGATTTAAACACAATTAAGTTCAATTAACTCAATTTAGATCAAGAACAATAGACTATAAATCATCAAAGTCAGGTATGTCACATAAAGTCAAATAAGTTCCATGCATGCCAAAACAGTCTAATTAATATTTAAACAGTCCAGAGCACTTATTGGATCAATTTTAACTTAATGATACATGTATTAATTTACATAATTATGACATGATTTGATTAAGACTTGTTAACTTGATTTTAATAACTCTGAACAGAATGTGTTATATAACTGGTTATTTGTGATTTAATTTGCATGTTTTGACTAAGACAAACTACTTAAAATTGTGGTCAAAGTGCATAAATTGACTAAGTCAAACTACATATTTTGAAGTCAAATGGCATAAATTGACCAAGTCAAATTGCATAAATTGACTACGGTCAAAATGCAAGTTTTGTGCTCAAATGGCATAACTTGACCAAGACTTAGGACAAATGGCATAAGTTGACTAAAGTCAAAAATACATAACATGTGATCAACATGCATAAGTTGACTAAGTCAAAATGTTTAATTTGAGGACAAAAATGCTAAGTTTGACCAATTTCAAACTGCATATTTGTGCGATCAAATTGCACATGTTGACCGAGTCAAAGTGCACTTTGGTGACAAAATACGTACTTTGACCGTGGTCAAAGCGCATGTTTGAGGGAACATGGCATAAGTTGACCAAATTCAAACCGCATCTCTATGGTCAAGAACACATCAAACTGCACATAATCATGAATTTTGCTTCAACCAACATTCAAACACGCATTATACAATCAATCTATCACAACAATCATGGAAATCATTCAAGAACAACAAACAATCAAATTATTTTGCAACCCAAGAACACCCAACGGATAGTGTATACACGAACTAGGGATGAATTTGAATCAAGAAAAATCTAAGAGAGCCTTAAACGCATCACACTACATTCCTAAACACTTAACAACACAAACCCATAACCTTAAACCATCCCTTTGGGATTTTCAAACCAACCACAACACTAAAATTGTCCTAGTGACCTCATGGTGTTGATTCATTACAAATGGCCTATGACCCATTCATTAGGACCCTAAGGAGATCAAAACCCCTCAATCAATTTAAGATTTTACACACTTTCAAAAATCAAGAACCTTAGATAGAGATTAAACATTTTTGAGTTATTAAGTGTGTTTGAGGTTAATTCCTTTTAATCCTAGTGTTCTTTAATGATAATAAACGTGTATGAATCATAACCTTTTGTTGGTAAAAACCACGAATTTGAATTTTGAATTTTAAAGGGTGTGTGTGGTTTGCTTGTAAAAGGAAGAACATAAATGGGTGTTTGTTTCTAAGCTTAAACAAACCGCACCTTTGTGGTGTTGGTGTTTATGTTTGGTGTTTTGGCAACATTTATCACTGGACTTTCTATCTTTTTTTAAATGCAACATGTGAGTTTTCCTAAGGCATATTTAACTATAGGTAATTAGCAAACTAAGTCCTTGTAGTTTTAAGCCTAAATTGGTTAACACATATTTTGCATGTTAATCCCTAAAGATTTAACAAAATGACATCTAGAGCCCTTTAAGTTGATAAATTAACTCCCCTTCAAACAATAATCCGTCATTTATCAAAATTTTATCCGTTTGTTTCTTATTTTTGAAAGATCGTTTAAAAAAATTAATTTTGAGCACTTTTTCTCCCCCTCAAACAATGACCCATTTTCTATTTAAAGAGTTGTAGTCATTGTTTGAGTGATAGAAATTATCTTTTTAAATCTTTGCAGTTTTCTGAAAAATGCTGATTTATCCTGAAATAAACAACTTTTCCATCAAAAAAAAAGATTTCTCTTATTTTATCAAAATAAATTCACTGACACGTACACTTATTTTATAGAAATTACGGGTTGTGTAGCAAAGTATACACAAGCCTTTACATGATCGTAAAATAAATCATGCCCGAGAAACTTAATTCCCGTTGTGAGGTCAAGTTTTCTTTTTGACAAAATACTTGCCTTTAAGATGAAGAACGGGTTGCAGTCTGAAATAACTGCAAGCCAATGACATGTTTTGAAAACATTTAGAACTTCTGCTCGAACTTTATTTATAGCTTCGTATCATTATTGAATGACATATCTAAAGCCGTAAATATTATCAATTTTCAGAAGACATGTCATGAAAAACATATTTTTTGTATTTTTTTATTTTTTAATTTTCTATTTTCCTTTTACGGGTTTTATATTTTTGTATTTTCTTTTTGTAAAATTTTATAAAAAATAAAAAATCTTTTTGAGTTTTTATGATTTTATATATTTACATAGGATACAAGAAGATGTGCCACCATCACTCTTCTACTTCATCAGCCAGGCTTTTCAGCGTTGCAGGAGACATACTTCTCATTCCAAGCATGTTGATAAGAAATTCAAGTCTTTCTCGTCCCAATGCCTTGGTAAAGATATTGGCCAGCTGATATTCTGTTTTGACGAAGTATAGCTCAACCACACCATTTTCCACTTGCTCCTTGATGAAATGGTATCTGATGGCGATATGCTTAGATCTTGAGTGTTGAACGTTGTTACACCATAAGGCAATGGGACTTTTGTTATCGCAGTATAGAGGAATTTTATTAAATCCAAGGCCATAGTCTGTCAGTTGTGATCTCATCTAAAGAATTTAAGCATAACATCCGGATAAGGCAATGTATTCAGCTTATGTACTGGATATGGCAGTGCTCTTCTGTTTCTTAGATGACCAACTGACTAATCTGTCACACAAGAGCTGCATACTTCTAGATGTACTTCTTCTGGTATCTTGGCAACCAGCATGATCAGCGTCTGCAAAAGCTGTTAGTGCAATACAGGAATTCTTTGAATACCATAGACCCATGTTAATGGTTCCTTTTAGGTATCGAAAGATTTGCTTAACTGCATGTAAGTGCTTTTTGGTAGGCTTAGCCTGATACCCGGTACACATGCAAACAGCAAATACAAGGATTGGTCGACTGGATGTTAGATACATAAGGGAGCCAATCATTCTACGATAACGTGTAGGATCAACAGCTTTCCCTTGTGGATCTTTATCCAGTTTAGATTTATCCACCATAGGAGTATCCACCGGGTCACTGGTTTCCATACCATACTTTTTAATTATCTTAAGAGAGTATTTATATTGGTTAAGAAAAATGCCTCTAGGACTATGAGAAATATGAAGTCCTAGAAAAAAAATGACATTTTGCCCATAATCGACATCTTAAATTTTGAACACATTATTTTAGAAAATGTTTCACAGAGTGGGGGATTAGTAGAAGCAAAAATTATATCATCTACATAGATTTGTACTAGTAAGATGTCTTTACCTTCTTTCTGAGTGAATAATGTAGGATCAACCGCGCCTTTAGAGAACTTTTGGGAGAGTAGAAACGATGATAACAAATCATACCAAGCCCGTGGAGCCTGCTTTAACCCGTAAAGATCCTTCTTGAGCTTGTACACATGGTTGGGATTATCTTGATCTATAAACCCTTCTAGTTGACTGACGTAGACCTCTTCACGTAATATACCATTTAAGAACGCCGTCTTGACATCCATTTGATAGATGATCATGTTCATGTGTGCGGCATATGCAATAAAGATTCTTATAGCCTCTAGTCGTGCAACCGGTGCAAAAGATTCTTCAAAGTTGATTCCCTCATCTTGATGGTATCCCCTTGCTACCTACCTAGCCTTGTTTTTTAAAACACCTCCTAGTTCGTCTAATTTAACCTTGAAGATCTACTTCAAAGTGATTATCATGACACGATCCAGATGAGCTACAAGCTCCCAAACGTCAAGTCGTTCGAACTCATTTAATTCTTCTTGCATTGCTTCGATCCAAAAGGATTCCTTCAAAGCTTCTTTATAATTCTTTGATTCAACGGAAGTAAGGAAAGCATCAAAGTAGCAAAACATGGCTTTGTTTTGTAGTTGATGTCTTGTAGAGACAGGTCGAGAAGGACTTCCAATGACATTATCCAACGAGTGATCCTTGGTCTATTTTCTGAGATGCTCGGGTGGTTGATTGACTGAGTGCACATTAGTTAGAATAACATCCCTTGAAGAAGATTCTTTAGAATTTGGTTTTGGAATTGGAGCACCAAAGAAGGGATCATTATCTAAGTGTGCAACTTCAATATCATGATACTCTTCTTCAACACCAAAAGGAAGAACTAGAGATTGTGTTTCTTGATGGATTTTCGAAGTACTTGGGGATGGTGCATTTTGATCATTTGTAGTTGAGGAAGGAGTACTGGTTAAATCAACAGGTACTTGAGCAACAACTACAGGAACTGGAGAAGCAATACTAGGTGGGGAATTTAAGTACTCATAGAACATTGGTTGAAACAAAATATCCTAGTCCTTCTTAGTTGGTGGTACATACAGTGTTGGAGAGGGAGGGTTTAGCACGAGTCCTAAACTGATTGTTCCAGGAGTCAAGAGTTGAGGCTCGGGTCTTGAACTGAATTGTTCAGAAGCCATCACTGTCAGCTTATCAAAGTCAATATGAATAGTTTCAATGATTAGACGGATCTTCTTGTTGTAAATTCGGTAAGCCTTCTTTGTTGGAGCGTAACCGACGAAGATTCCAATATCCGCTTTAGGTTTTAGCTTGCCAAGATCTTCAATATCATTGGCGGGGTAGCATAAAGCACCAAAGACATAAAGATAAGATAAGTTGGGTTTCCTGTAATGGAGAAGTTCATATGTGGTTTTGTTGTGACGTTTACAGATTAATGATCAGTTTTGAGTGTAACAAGTTGTCGCAACTGCCTTTGCCCAGGGAAATAACGGAGCCTTCGAGAATATCAAAATGGTTAGTGCAGCTTCCACTAAAGTTTGGTTCCTTCTTTTTACAACTCCGTTCTATGGTGTGAAATCCCGACCTCTTCATAGTAAGCTCTCAGGGTTTGATTGACAAACTCTGTGCCATTGTCGGTTCTGATATTCGGATTGTCACATTGATACAAACTTGAATCATTTTGATAAATTTAATCACGAACTCTGAAACTTCATCCTTTGATCATAGGAATTATACCCAAGTAAACCAAGAGTAATCGTTAACAATTACCAATATGTATTTTCGCCCATTGATACTTTGAATCCTCATTGGTCCGCGAAGGCCTATGTGCAGCAGATAGAGCATTTATTCAACGGAGTCCTTAGCTTTGGGTTTGTGGGTGTGTTTCTTTGTTTTCCCTAGAGCACAGGCTGAACATAAGTGGTCCTTTTGAAACTTTAATTTGGGCAGTCCTCGGACCAGTCCTTGTTTGGCCAGTGCAGTGATAGAATCGAAGTTTAAATGTAACAACTATCGATGCCATAACCAAGACTTGATCTTTGAGGCTTTATACAAGAGAAAAATAGGAGAGGATAGCATCATATCTTCCAAAGACAAAGTGTCTAAATTTGAGCCCCTTGATCCATTAAGTAAAGCAAGACCTTTTAAGTCACGAATGTAGCAGGTATGTTTGCGAAAAGCTACCTTGAGATCCGAATCACAAATTTTTCCTATAGAAAATAAGTTGCGTTTTAACCCTTCCACATAGTAAACCTAAGAAATCGTAACGTTGCCCATCTGGTAGTCACCATAGCCCATAATCTATGCAATCTGATCGTTACTAAATCTTACACTACCCAGAAATTTGTGAACAATGTTGATGAACTGAGAGCGATTTCCTGTCATATGCTTGGAGCATCCGAAGTCCAAATACTAGAGAACAATTTGGACAGCCTGAAATTGAAAAGAGAAGAAGATGGAGAATTTTAGACGGTGGATCCCTAATGTTTGTTGGGTTCTGATATTTTAGAAGGCCTAAAACCTAAAATACTAGGTTCATTGCTCAAATCTGCTGATTTTGCAACTTTGGTTTTCCTACGGTATATCTTAATCTGTGGATTAGGAGTTGTTATTAATTTTGAAGTGGTTTCCTTAAGAGGGTCTACTTTAGTGGAGGTGAACCTAGTTAAAGGGCACAAGTTTCCAACTATAGTGAAGGTCCTTCCTGTAGGTTTCCACCTATATCTAATATTAGTGAACACTTTACTAGTAGGTTTCCAAGTTTGCTTCTTTTTGCTACTCTTTGCCGATTTAGATTTAGAACGCACATTCACATCATTAACAATTTTAAGAAAACACAGATCATGATTTGCATCAAACATACATTGATTACATGTAACACAAATTAATTCAGAATTCACATTTAACAGTGTATGCTTAACATTCACATTACAGACAGGTTCACTAACATGATTCTTTTTATGTGAACTAGATTTAACGCTCCTAGGGTGGTCTTTTACTTTATTCTTCTGGTTTCTACTGGTTGTTCACGAGATCCTATTATTCTTGGTATTGCCTGAAGGATGTGATCTGCTAGCACTAGTAGAACTCTTCATTCCTGTAGAAGACAACATAGGTTTGTTAAAATCTTGTGTTTTGTGGGAATCTACCTGTTTTTGAATGTTGCTTGATGATATGGCAGGTTTAGTAAACCTA